>NW_025565981.1:25000-37500 GCF_020424385.1 Procambarus clarkii | reverse complement strand
TTATTCATTATGGACAAATTAACAAAAAAAAAACGATAATTTTCATTGAGGACCATATATTAGAGCATACTTAGTCACTTATATATTAAAAGTATTGTGTATTTTGAACCATTGGGCTTGTAAACAAACAGAACGGCCTACCCGAAAAATCGTAACATAAAATGTTGCCTATGTTTGCTAATTTATTATTTGATAAATGATTATTATTAATTTACGACAACTATAGAGGTTTCCCATTAGTTAAATTACTGTAGTCTGACTAAATGCTACTACAAAACCTATATAAATCCTGGGAAAGTCACAATGACCAGCGACATTAAAGCATGGAGGGTTAAATAGTAACAGGCAACTGTCGGCGAACGAAAAATTCATTTCCAAATTTATTAGATGTTTTCCTAAATATAAAGATCGATAGGCTGGAATTTTCTGGATTATGGCCTAATTAAGGCAAAAATATATATATTTTTACTTGAAGAACAAATATCAGAGCATAGTCAGTGAGTTATAGAATAATAAGTGTGGTATTTCATTGTATAACAAGAGATAGTCCATGGAAGCGTAAATAGACGTAGTTTTACACAAAATAACGTCCAAAAACGGCCGTAGAGTCAAATGGCAATGTTGACGTTCTTTTTAAGAGGACAGGTTGTATATATAGCCGCCAAAGAATGTGAAAATATGTACAGGTTCGTAAGTGCTCTCGTAACTGCTTCGTGAATCTGGCCTCTGGACCCGAGGCACTGAATAACTCGTAGTCTATATTTCAAGTCCTCTTATAAGTAAATTGAAATAAAACAAATAACGTTAAAAATTACTCCATCTCAATGAATGAGCAGAAGCTCATCAGTCACCCTGTGTTTCGAGAAGGTAAAATTCTGAAGGCCTTTTTGGGCTTGGGATATTTAGGTTAGGCAATTCGGTTAGCCTGAATTAGACGGGTGCTAGTGAATGATATCACTAGGTTTTAAAAGGCTTTTTGTTACCTTATGATTCATTTGGTTTTTGAACAAATTATAATTAGATCAAAATTAATTACGAGGTCATTCTTAAATTCGTTTTAGACGGAATTTTGTTAAATTTTGATTGTTTAATTAAATGCGCACTCAGGCTAAAAAAGGACGTAACTGAAAATGGAATCGACTCGCAAAAGTGACGTACTGTTCCGTTTTCTGTTTTAGGTCCTCTGGCTTTAGCTGTTAGGTAAGAAGAGGAAACTTTCAATTAACGGTTTTCATGACTTTTTGAAACCTTAGGAGTAACTTCCTGCCCTCCTAACCTACCACAGGACCCTTAAAAAATCTAAAATTTATTTTCAATTATTTTTCATTTTCAAATTACAACCTTTGTTTGGCCCTAGCACACAAAAATTACGTTGCTTTTCGCTCGTAAGAGGACGTTTTTTTTCAGCTAACGACAATACAAATTTGTAATACTTTTTCATGAATCACCATCATCATCACTACCACACTACTCACCATCATCATCACTACCTCACTACTCACCATCATCATCACTACCACACTACTCACCATCATCATCACTACCACACTACTCACCATCATCATCACTACCACACTACTCACTATCATCATCACTACCTCACTACTCACCATCATCATCACTACCACACTATTCACTATCATCATCACTACAACACTACTCACCATCATCATCACTACCTCACTACTCACTATCACTACCACACTACTCACCGAGTAGTGTGGTAGTGATGATACCACAGTGATAATGATGATGAGTAGTGTGATGATAGTGATGAGTGATAGTGAGATGATGGTGAGTGTGGTGAGATGGTGAGTAGTGATGATGGTGAGTTATGAGTAGTAGTGATGATGTAGTGAGGTAGTGATGATGGTGAGTAGTGTGGTAGTGATGGTGAGTAGTGAGGTAATGATGATGATGGTGAGTAGTGAGGATGATGGTGAAGTGTGGTAGTGATGATGGTGAGTAGGTAGATGATGTGAGTAGTGATGATGATGGTGAGTAGTGAGGTAGTGATGATGGTGAGTAGTGTGGTAGTGATGGTGAGTAGTGAGGTAGTGATGATGTTGAGTAGTGTGGTAGTGATGGTGAGTAGTGAGGTAATGATGATGATGGTGAGTAGTGAGGTAATGATGATGATGGTGAGTAGTGTGGTAGTGATGATGTTAGTGAGTAGTGAAGTATATATATAGGTAAGGTTAGATTAGGTTAGGTTAGGTTTAATTAGGTTAGATTAGTTTAGGCTAAGAAATAGGCTATTTTTGTTGAAATAGAAATAGGGCAGTAATTGTTGGTAGCGTGTCTTCTCTGTTCACGTAGCAGTAAATAGGTATCCAGGAGTTAGTTAGATTACCTTAGGTTAGGTTAGTTTAGGCTAGGAAATAGGCTAGGTTTGTAGAAATAGAAAAAGAAGAAGGGCTGTAATTGTAGGTAGCGTTTCCTATCACCGAATACATCTATTCACCTAACAGTAAATAGGTATCCAGGAGTTAGTTACGTTAGGTTAGGTTAGGTTAGCTTAGATTAGGTTATGTTTGTTTTGACTAGGAAATAGGCTAGGTTTGCAGGTTAAGTTAGGTTAGTTTAGGCTAGGTTTGTAGAAATAGAAATAGAAAAAGGGCTGTAATTGTTGGTAGCCTATCTAACCTAACCAAGGAACCTAACCAACCAACCTAACCAAGGAACCTAATCAACCAACCTAACCAAGCAACCTAACCAACCAACCTAACCTAACCAACCAACCTAACCAACCCAACCTAACCAACGTAACCTAACCAACCAACCTAACCCAACCTAAGCAACCAACCTAACCAACGTAACCAACCATAACCAACGTAACCAACCAACCTAACCAACGTAATAACCTAACCAACCAACGTTAACCTAACCAAACCTAACCAACTAACCTAACTAACCAACCTAACCAAACCAACCAACCAACCTAACCAACTAACCAACCAACCTAATCAACCTAACCTAAGCTATAACCTAACCAACCAACCAACCTAACTAACCAACCAACCAACCTAACCAACCAACCTAAACTATCTAACCTAACCAACCAACCTAACTAACCTAACCAACCAACCTAAGCTATCTAACCTAACCAAGCAACCTAACCAACCAACCTAACCAACCAACCTAACCAACCTAACCTAACCAACCAACCTAACCAACCTAAGCTATCTAACTAACCAACCTAACTAACCAACCAACCTAACCAACCAACCTAACTAACCTAACCAACCAACCTAACCAACCAACCTAACCAACCTAAGCAACCTAAGCAACCAACCTAAGCAACCTAACCTAACCAACCTAACCTAACCAACCAACCAAACCAACGTAACCAACCTAACCAACCAACCTAAGCAACCTAAGCAACCAACCTAACCAACCAACCTAACCAACGTAACCAACCTAACCAACCAACCTAAGCAACCTAACCAACCTAACCTAACCAACCTAACCTAACCAACCTAACCTAACCAACCTAACCTAACCAACCAACCTAACCAACCAACCTAACCAACCAACCTAACTAACCAACCAACCTAACTAACCAACCTAACCTAACCAACCTAACCAACCAACCTAAGCTATCTACCAACCTAAGCTAACTAACCTAACCAACCAACCTAAGCTATCTAACCTAACCAACCAACCTAAGCTATCTAACCTAACCAACCAACCTAACCAATCTAACCTAACCAAGCAACCTAACCAACCAACCTAACCTAACCAAAGAACCTAACCAACCAACCTAACCTAACCAAAGAACCTAATCAACCAACCTAACCAACCAACCAACCTAACCAACCAACCTAACCAACCAACCTAAGCTAACCAACCAACCAAACCTAACCAACCAACCTAACCAACCAACCTAACCAACCAACCTAAACTAAACCTAACCAACCTAACTAACCAACCAACCTAAGCCTATCTACCTAACCAACCAACCTAACCAACCAACCTAACCAACCAACCTAACCAACCAACCTAACCAAGCAACCTAACCTAAGCAACCTAACCAAACCTAACCAACCTAACCAAGCAACCTAACCAACCAACCTAACCAACCAACCTAACCAAGCAACCTAACCCAAACCAACCTAACCTGAGAACCTAATCAACCAACCTAACCAAGCAACCTAACCAACCAACCTAACCAAAGAACCTAACCAACCAACCTAAGTAACCAACCTAACCTAACCAACCTAACCTAGCAACCTAACCAAGCAACCTAACCTAAGCAACCTAACCAAGCAACCTAACCAACCAACCTAACCTAACCTAACCTAAGCAACCTAACCTAACCTGAGCAACCTAACCTGAGCAACCTAACCTGAGCAACCTAACCTGAGCAACCTAACCTGAGCAACCTAACCTGAGCCTAACCTAACCTGAGCAACCTAACCTGAGCAACCTAACCTGAGCAACCTAACCTGAGCAACCTAACCTGAGCAACCTAACCTGAGCAACCTAACCTGAGCAACCTAACCTGAGCAACCTAACCTGAGCAACCTAACCTGAGCAACCTAACCTGAGCAACCTAACCTGAGCAACCTAACCTGAGCAACCTAACCTGAGCAACCTAACCTGAGCAACCTAACCTAACCAACCTAATTAACCTAATTAATTAACCTTATTATTATTATTATATATTATTATTATTATTATATTATTATTATTATTATTATTATTATTATTATTATATTATTATTATTATTATTATTATATTATTATATATTATATTATATTATTATATTATTATTATTATTATATATATTATATATTATATACAACCTTATTATATTATCAACTCCCTTCTTATTATCTGACACGAACCTTCGGTTCGTGTCAGAGTCCATGAGTGTCCGTGTGCGTGTCCGTGTGAGTGTCCGTGTCCGTGTATCCATGGGGTTTTGGGTCCAGGAAGCTATTTGTGTCGACCCAAATTGCCTCCCTTCTCCCCACCTGAAATCCAGGTGGATTGAAAGACCTGCCCGAGGTCAGTGGATCCAGGTATCCGTCCGTGGCCCCCCGGACTTCAACCCTTCCCCACATTCCAAGGAGTCGGTCAATCAATCTTCGGCTATCCAGAGAATCTATCGAAACTGATGCTCCTACAGGAGGGGACACACAGAGAAATCTGTGCCCTGTACTTGCAACCGTTCCGACAGGCTCGAACGCAGATCTATCCGGATTAGGAACTTGTTCTATCCGACTAGGCCACGCTGGAGTTGCCTTCTGAATCAAATTTGGCACTTGTATTTATATCTCATAGCAAGGTTAGTTAGTGTCTATTTATCAACAGTTGCAATGATTGATATCTTAAGTTGTTAATTTGTGTTGACAGTTAGAAATACCTGACAGCTTTGTTTGATAAGGTTGCAGTCCCGTGAAGCAGTTTTATGAATGAATATTGGAGAATTTAGGCTAACTGACATTGTGTGTGTGTGTGTGTACTCACCTAGTTGTACTCACCTAGTTGTGTTTGCGGGGGTTGAGCTCTGGCTCTTTGGTCCCGCCTCTCAACCGTCAATCAACAGGTATACAGATTCCTGAGCCTATTGGGCTCTATCATATCTACACTTGAAACTGTGTATGGAGTCAGCTTCCACCACATCACCTCCTAATGCATTCCATTTGTCAACCACTCTGACACTAAACAAGTTCTTTCAAATATCTCTGTGGCTCATTTGGGCACTCAGTTTCCACCTGTGTCCCCTTGTGCTAAATAGACTGTCTTTATCTACCCTATCAATTCCCTTCAGAATCTTAAATGTGGTAATCATGTCCCCCCTAACTCTTCTGTCTTCTGTCTAGAGCCCAATAGGCTCAGGAATCTGTACACCTGTTGATTGACGGTTGAGAGGCGGGACCAAAGAGCCAGAGCTCAACCCCCGCAAACACAACTAGGTGAGTACACACACACACACACACACACACACAGGAAGCAGCCCGTAGCAGCTGTCTAACTCCCAGGTACCTATTTACTGCTAGGTAACAGAGGCATTCAGGGTAAAAGAAACTCTGCCCATCGTTTCTCGCCGGCGCCCGGGATCGAACCCGTAACCACACGATCACGTGTCCAGCGTGCTGTCCACTTGGCCACCGGCTGTGTGTGTGTGCGTATGGGCGTTAATCTACGACTCTAATATGACTCACTGGCTGCTGGCGTCATCCAAAAGGCTGACTCACTTAAGGCTGAACTGGACACCGTCCATCCAAGACTTAGTAAAGACTGTCTTAGTGATCTTAAAGACCCCCTCCCCCCCCCCCCCCGCAGGTCCAGGCTGAGGGCAACACAGCTCGTGGCAGATGCAACAGCATAAAACCATCTTAGTATAATTGTTTGCAACATTGCCGTGAGTTTACCAACACTGTTTTACCCATGCACATGCATTTTTAGCCCCATTGCCATACTTTTTTTTACCCAATTGCCATACTTTTTTTACCCTATTGCCATACTTTTTTACCCTATTGCCATACTTGTTTACCCTATTGCCATACTTTTTTACCCTATTGCCATACTTTTTTACCCTATGCCATACTTTTTTACCCTATTGCCATACTTTTTTTTACCCTATTGCCATACTTGTTTACCCTATTGCCATACTTTTTTTTACCCTATTGCCATACTTTTTTTACCCTATTGCCATACTTGTTTACCCTATTGCCATACTTTTTTTTACCCTATTGCCATACTTTTTTTACCCTATTGCCATACTTTTTTTACCCTATTGCCATACTTTTTTTACCCTATTGCCATACTTTTTTACCCTATTGCCATACTTTTTTTACCCTATTGCCATACTTTTTTACCCCCATTGCCATACTTTTTTTCCCCATTGCCATGCATAATAATCATTGCTTAAAAACATATATTTGAAGGAAATTAAGACTTAATTATTGGTATCATTTGCAAGTAAAAGGTTATACAAAACAAATAATAGGGTGAAAGACAGACTGTTTTAGCGTGAAGAAACAGCTTCAGCGTCAAGAAACAAAAACAGCTTCAGCGTCAAGAAACAAAAACAGCTTCAGCGTCAAGAAACAAAAACAGCTTCAGCGTCAAGAAACAAAAACAGCTTCAGCGTCAAGAAACAAAAACAGCTTCAGCGTCAAGAAACAAAGACAGCTTCAGCGCCAAGAAACAAAAACAGCTTTAGCATGAAGGAACAAAAACAGCTTCAGCGCCAAGAAACAAAGACAGCTTTAACATGAAGAAACAAAAACAGCTTTAACAAGCGTCAAGAAACAAAAACAGCTTTAACATGAAGGAACAAAAACAGCTTCAGCGTCAAGAAACAAAGACAGCTTTAACATGAAGGAACAAAAACAGCTTCAGCGTCAAGAAACAAAGACAGCTTTAACATGAAGGAACAAAAACAGCTTCAGCGTGAAGAGTGAAAGAGATAGAGGCCCCAAGAGACTCCACACCTTAAAATATATACAAGATAAAGTTTAAAATACAACTGTAGCTCTTCCAAACCACTTTTATTTTGGTGTAGTGGCTAAACTGTATGAACCAAACCCAGCAATATTAGAAGCATGGACACCAACACCCAAATAGAACAAGTAGCGGGAAGACATTTGAAATTGAATTATTTGACGGTTGACAATACCGTTAACCGTCATGGTTCAAATTTGAAAGGAGGTAGGGATTTAAAATTTAATTATTTAACGGTCTAAAAATACACCACAACGATAGACGTGGATATATATATACACACTGAGAAGTATAACTCCCCTTTTTTGCTGTATACTGAGAGTATACTTTAGTCCAGTATACTTGTGGTCACCTTAAGAACCTTCCAGATAGGCCTTAGGCCTTAAAGACAAGCGTCAATGTAAGGATGACATGTGCAGCCACAGAGGTACTTGTAGCAGACATGGAGAATGTCTCCAGTAGCCTCTTTCCCCTCACAACACTATTCTAACAACTCCGCCCAATGAACTTTTCAAAATAATTAGTTCTACCCTTGCCCATTTTCCCTCATAAAAAGGCTTGGTTATCTCATCAGAAGTAACAAGACTTTTCATAATGTTGTACTTAGAATCTATAGACTATAAATTACTCATTACTTTACTCCGTGTCATAGAAAACGGCGTGAAGGTTTGTGGGTGCCTACCATTTGCATAAACAGCAAACCAATTTCGTTTTTGCTGGTCCTGTTGATTCTTTCTAATTTTCAATTGCTTTCCTTATTTGCAATAAATTATTATTTTGGTGGATATGATGAGATTACTGAGCTGTCTGTCATGAGTGTGGGGGGGGGAGGGAGGAGCAGGGCCGCCTACAGCCACTCCGACTGTCTCACCACTCGGCTGTTAAAGGCTTTGTCTCAGGTTAGTGTGGGTCACCCAGGTGTGGGAGGAGACACAGGTGTGGGTGTTGGTGCAGGTGTGGGAGACCATGTAGGTGTGGAGGACCACAGATACTAGGGGGGGGGGGGAATGACGATGATGTGTGAGATGACGGGTGTGGCATGTGATATTGGTACATATGAGACTGGGTGTTTAGAAGTATGTGGTTTTGGGGGGTGAGTGAGAGTGAGTGAACTGTGAGGGTGAGAGTGAGTGAACTGTGAGGGTGAGAGTGAGTGACTGTGAGGGTGAGAGTGAGTGACTGTGAGAGAGGGTGAGTGAGAGTGATTGGACTGTAAGAGAGGGTGAGTGAGAGTGAATGGACTGTGAGAAGGGTGAGTGAGTGGGTGGAGGTTGGTGTGAAATGTCATGCTGCCCTCACGTCTATGCTTCCCATATGAGTATGCTGCACAGGCACATGTGCAGTCTGCGAGCCTGTGTCACCCACGCTCCTATGCCTCATGACACTCGTGAGGTACACATACACACACACTCATATTTGGCCAACACACTCATGCCGCCCACATACTCATGCCGCCCACGTACTCATGCCGCCCATGGACTCATAGCACCGCCAAACCCATGAGTGTTCATCAATAAACACTCGGGCGTAATAGACGCATTCCAGCACATATGTACGCCCGCACATACGTACACCCGCACGTACGTACGTCCGCACATATGTACGCCCACACGTACACACTGGGAAGCATACACGAACCTCCCTCTCAGACCACCTCGGTAGTTATATAAGTATTTGCGATGGTCCGAAAGCATATTACGGTTTCAGTGATAGCCTACTGACAAACAGGGAAATGAACCTTTGTCCTAAACAGAAATTATTCTCAAGTTATACATTTATTGTAATATAAATCCAGACGGGACACCACGAGCGAAGCTCTCGTCATGTAAGTACATTTAGGTAGTTACGCACACACACACATATATGTAAACAAAACACATAGCCTGTTATACAGGAATTGTAGGTTTATATCTACAGATGACTGGAAGGAAAAGAGACCACGTGGTTTAAGCTGTATATATGTTGTTGTTGTTGAGTTAGGGGCGACGACGATCGTGGGATCGGATGCGCCCCGGCGTACCCGTGAAGGGTGAATCACAGAAAAGCCAGAAGAGGCGAAACGCCAAGCCAAAACGCGAAACGAGTGACGCCAAGCACTAGAAACTAATATGCCACACGGCAAAGCTACGCACAAAGGGAGAGGCAGAAGCACATAATAGAACAGGGCAAACAGCACGTCATAGAGCAAACACACAAGAAATCAGAGCACAAACTTGCCCGGGAACTTGGCCCGCGGGAATCTTACATTGAACGCCTCCCAGAGCACCCATTGCCAAGGGTCCTGTCCATCCACCGGTGACGCCATAACATCTGGAACCGGGGCAACAAACACCTGCAAACTGGGGACCCAGATGGTAGTACTCATGAGGCGAGAAGTCGCCACTCGCCCCCACAGGAAGGGAACTTGCCCCCCACGAAAGCACTCCGGTCCGTCAGACAGCAGTAACTCGGCAATCTTCGACCAGTGACCCGGTGGCATCACAGACGCCGGCAACACGTCCCCCAGGGCCCCAACGCGCACCCGCACCACAGGGGTACCCGTGGCCCCGGGCACACCACCAGACGACAGCAGGGAACCCGAGTCCACACCATCCCTGGCAGCGGAAGCCACCACCCCCCACTGTGGAGAGTCCCCCGGCGGAGAAAGAACCGAAGGCACGTCCGAGACACAGGCACCAGCACCGGCAGGCACATGGACCTCCGCCACCACGAACCGCGGAGACATCGACGCATCCGTATCCACACTGTCAACATCCGAAGCCCCACAGACACTGAAGTCACCAACGTCGGCCCAGGAAGAAGACGAACGCCGGGAACGTTTGGGCACCGGCCGGATATCGTCCGAGCCGGTAAGTGACCCAGAAACACGGGTACCACGAGCCGAAGGAACCGACGCCAGGACGGCAGCAGCCTCTACCACAGGGGGAACCGGGCCACACACAGCAGGAGGCTCCGCAGCCACCCCAGCACCAAGCACATCCGAGACCCGAGTCACGGACACAGGGCCAGGCGCAGCATCAGAAGACGAGGGAGAAGACAGTGACGTCACACAGGGAGCTCCAGGGAGGGCCACGGGAGCAGCTGGGACAGCGACAGGATCAGGCAGACCAACCGACGGTACCTCAAGAACCGGAGGAGGGACGGCAACAACCGGAGGAGGGACGGCAACAACCGGAGGAGGGACGGCAACAACCGGAGGAGGGACGGCAACAACCGGAGGAGGGACGGCAGGAGGAGGGACGGCAGGGGGAAGCTGCAGCGGCAGCAGACGCAGCAGCAGACGGGACGCACCACCTCATCAACATCACCGGAGACTGCCGCCAGAGGGAGCGGCGGGAAATCCTCGTCGCGGAACAAGTTGACAGGAGCAGCAGGGGCCTCAGAGCACCCGGCAGCCTGATGCCCCAACAGGCCACACCGGAAACAGGTACGAGGCTGCCGGCCATAATACACCCGGACGTAGTACCCCATAAGCCGGACAGAAGAAGGTATATCCGACCGCAGGCGCATCCCCAACGTGGGAATGTTTGTACGCCTCCCAGCATACCGCCCCGAGGAGAGCGTGTTCACCCGCACGCTGACAACAGTACCAAAACCCCCGAAGTAACGCCGGAGGAGGTCATCAGGGAACTCCAGGGGCGCACCATGGACACTGACATAAGTCAGGGCACCACTGCGGTCCGAAATCGCCACAGAGCCGGCATCGTCTGGCAACGGCAACGTACGCCCCCCGTACCGACGGAGGAAGTCCCGGTACTCGTCCTCCCCCACGCCCGTAACTAGCTCCACACCGTAAACAGCTTCCACCGGGACACGAAGCATGTCACACATCACCATCTCGATGGTCGGATAACCAGCCTTACAAGTGAACTCCAGGCCCACGGAGTTCACACGCTGAACAGGAGGAAGATGGCCCCCATGTCAGAACTGCCACGTCAACGCAGCCAGGCAGGCAACAAAACTGGTAGGGCAGAGACGCCCACAACACCTGGCGACCAAAACAGCAAACAACTCCAACAGCCACGGAGGGTCGGTAAACGTCCTCACTCCACGGCTGCTAGCAGTCGACCTAAGCTGTATATATAGAACAGATCCACGAGGCTTCCTCTTCTAACAACAACAACAACTGCAATCCGAGCCGTTTTCGACACTATAGGCGTCTGAATCCAAACATGAGAAAATCCACATTCTCATAAGAACACTAAGATATAACCACTATTCAAGAAAGACAACATGATCCTAAAGAAAGGAATAATAACTGCATACCGCTAAATATTATCTATAAAAATTAAGAATAGCGTGTCGAAAATATAAATATTTCGTGAATCCGGTGTAGACGGCTACTTGTCTCACGAACACCGGGGAAGACGACGCTAGCCAGAGGTGTAGACGGCTACTTGTCTCACGAACACGGGGGAGACGACGCTAGGAGGTGTAGACGGCTACTTGTCTCACGAACACCGGGGGAGACGACGCTAGCCAGAGGTGTAGACGGCTACTTGTCTCACGAACACCGGGGGAGACGACGCTAGCCAGAGGTGTAGACGGCTACTTGTCTCACGAACATCGGGGGAGACGACGCTAGCCAGAGGTGTAGACGGCTACTTGTCTCACGAACACCGGGGGAGACGACGCTAGCCAGAGAGATTGTAAACATTGCCAAGCGAAGACGTCCCTTGTGCTTAAACGGAAGTTTATAAGCCAGAAACTATTAATATTAATTTTGTAACAACTGCTTGTGCCTCGTTATTGTTATTAAGGTGTAGGATTGTTTATAATAATAGAGAAGAGGAGAAGCAGTGACAACAAAAAGCATAAACGCAATGCATCAAGCCTATACTGACGCCTTCACTGTCGCCACCAGTCCCGTCTCTGTTTAAATCCTAATGTTTACACACATAAATCCTAATGTTTACACCACATAAATCCTAATGTTTACACCACATAATCCTAATGTTTACACCACATAAATCCTAATGTTTACACCACATAAATCCTAATGTTTACACCACATAAATCCTAATGTTTACACCACATAAAT
>NW_025565981.1:0-22500 GCF_020424385.1 Procambarus clarkii | reverse complement strand
TATTTCTTGATGCTTCTATATTGGAGCGGAGTCTTGAGGTGGGTAGAATATAGTTGTGCAATAATTGGCTGTTGATTGCTGGTGTTGACTTCTTGATGTGTAGTGCCTCGCAAACGTCAAGCCGCCTGCTATCGCTGTATCTATCGATGATTTCTGTGTTGTTTACTAGGATTTCTCTGGCGATGGTTTGGTTATGGGAAGAGATTATATGTTCCTTAATGGAGCTTTGTTGCTTATGCATCGTTAAACGCCTAGAAAGAGATGTTGTTGTCTTGCCTATATACTGGGTTTTTTGGAGCTTACAGTCCCCAAGTGGGCATTTGAAGGCATAGACGACGTTAGTCTCTTTTAAAGCATTCTGTTTTGTGTCTGGAGAGTTTCTCATGAGTAGGCTGGCCGTTTTTTCTGGTTTTATAGTAAATCGTCAGTTGTATCCTCTGATTTTTGTCTGTAGGGATAACGTTTCTATTAACAATATCTTTCAGGACCCTTTCCTCCTTTTTATGAGCTGTGGAAAAGAAGTTCCTGTAAAATAGTCTAATAGGGGGTATAGGTGTTGTGTTAGTTGTCTCTTCAGAGGTTGCATGGCTTTTCACTTTCCTTCTTATGATGTCTTCGATGAAACCATTGGAGAAGCCGTTATTGACTAGGACCTGCCTTACCCTACAGAGTTCTTCGTCGACTTGCTTCCATTCTGAGCTGTGGCTGAGAGCACGGTCGACGTATGCGTTAACAACACTCCTCTTGTACCTGTCAGGGCAGTCGCTGTTGGCATTTAGGCACATTCCTATGTTTGTTTCCTTAGTGTAGACTGCAGTGTGGAAACCTCCGCCCTTTTCCATGACTGTTACATCTAGAAAAGGCAGCTTCCCATCCTTTTCCGTCTCGTAAGTGAAACGCAGCACGGAACTCTGCTCAAATGCCTCCTTCAGCTCCTGCAGATGTCTGACATCAGGTACCTGTGTAAAAATGTCGTCAACATACCTGCAGTATATGGCCGGTTTCAAGTTCATGTCGACTAAGACTTTTTGCTCGATGGTACCCATGTAGAAGTTTGCAAACAGGACACCTAGGGGAGAACCCATGGCGACCCCATCTACTTGCTTATACATGTGCCCATCCGGGCTCAATAAGGGTGCCTCTTTAGTACAAGCTTGGAGTAGTTTCCTCAGAATACTTTCTGGCATGTCAAGAGGAGTACAGGCTGGATCACGATACACTCTGTCGGCTATCATTCCGATTGTCTCGTTCACAGGTACGTTGGTAAACAGCGATTCTACGTCCAACGAGGCTCTTATCCCTGTGGACCGTGTGCCCCGCAGTAAGTCCACAAATTCCTTTGGAGACTTCAGGCTGAAGGCGCAAGGAACATAAGGAGTCAGCAGGCCGTTGAGTCGCTTCGCCAGTCTGTACGTGGGTGTGGGTATCTGGCTAATGATTGGCCGAAGTGGGTTTCCAGGCTTGTGCGTCTTGACATTTCCATATGCATATCCAGGTTTATATTCCCCAATGATCTTTGGCAGGTGGAGTCCGGATTTCTTGGCGTTCACAGTTTCGATCAGTTTGTTGACCTTTTATTTAATTCGGCTGTAGTGTCCTTCGTTACCCTTTGGAACTTAGTTTGGTCAGAGAGTATGATGTTCATTTTCGCCAGATATTCGTCTTTTTTAAGAATGACATATATTGGCGACTTGTCACCTCTCCTGACAACTATCTCCTTGTTCTCACGAAGGCTTTTAGCTGCCGCTTTAAGCTCGGGGGACAGTATGGTGCTTCTGTAGTTGCCTCGATTCTTTCCTCCTTCTGCAATAAGTTCTGCTTGTAAGGTATCTTTGGTAGTGACCTTCTTTTGTGTCTCGAGGTCGAATATGTCGTCCAACAGAATTTCCAACTCTACTTTCCGGTCCATTTCACTCGGTCTGGACATAACATGACAGTTTATGCCCAGATTTAGGAGAGTGACTTGGTCCTCAGTGAGGTTAATTCCTGCAAGGTTCAGGAAGCCATCTCTTGGTCGTGGAATTGCCATAGGTCCTCCATATAATGTTTTTACACAGGTACCTGATGTCAGACATCTGCAGGAGCTGAAGGAGGCATTTGAGCAGAGTTCCGTGCTGCGTTTCACTTACGAGACGGAAAAGGATGGGAAGCTGCCTTTTCTAGATGTAACAGTCATGGAAAAGGGCGGAGGTTTCCACACTGCAGTCTACACTAAGGAAACAAACATAGGAATGTGCCTAAATGCCAACAGCGACTGCCCTGACAGGTACAAGAGGAGTGTTGTTAACGCATACGTCGACCGTGCTCTCAGCCACAGCTCAGAATGGAAGCAAGTCGACGAAGAACTCTGTAGGGTAAGGCAGGTCCTAGTCAATAACGGCTTCTCCAATGGTTTCATCGAAGACATCATAAGAAGGAAAGTGAAAAGCCATGCAACCTCTGAAGAGACAACTAACACAACACCTATACCCCCTATTAGACTATTTTACAGGAACTTCTTTTCCACAGCTCATAAAAAGGAGGAAAGGGTCCTGAAAGATATTGTTAATAGAAACGTTATCCCTACAGACAAAAATCAGAGGATACAACTGACGATTTACTATAAAACCAGAAAAACGGCCAGCCTACTTATGAGAAACTCTCCAGACACAAAACAGAATGCTTTAAAAGAGACTAACGTCGTCTATGCCTTCAAATGCCCACTTGGGGACTGTAAGCTCCAAAAACCCAGTATATAGGCAAGACAACAACATCTCTTTCTAGGCGTTTAACGATGCATAAGCAACAAAGCTCCATTAAGGAACATATAATCTCTTCCATAACCAAACCATCGCCAGAGAAATCCTAGTAAACAACACAGAAATCATCGATAGATACAGCGATAGCAGGCGGCTTGACGTTTGCGAGGCACTACACATCAAGAAGTCAACACCAGCAATCAACAGCCAATTATTGCACAACTATATTCTACCCACCTCAAGACTCCGCTCCAATATAGAAGCATCAAGAAATATGGACCAATAGGATTTCTACAAACACTTCTATTCAATACCCATTGTTTCTGTTCTGTCTTGTGTTGATACTTTTAATACCCTATTAATATCCCCTCTTGTTCTGTCTTGTGTTAATGCCACATCACCCCTCCCACCTCACTCAAATGTAGATATAAAATCAGAGATACGTAAGTTCTAATCAGTTGTGTATTTGTGAAGTCTTTGAAAATGTAATAAGTTTTACGAAACGCGCCCGTGTCGCGTCAGACTAGAAATAAAAATGAATTTTGGAGAAGTGATTTTTGATTTACCTCCAACAGTGAAGCGTAATGTACGAAAGATTGAGAAAATTCGTGTTAGAATTATTAATCTTACTTTTTCGGTCATATTAATAATATATGTCTACAGGAAAGACTGCTACCAAAATATACTAATATATATATATATATATATATATATATATATATATATATATATATATATATATATATATATATATATATATATGTATATATATATATGTGTGTAAAAAATGTATGTATGTATATGTGTGTGTGTGTGTGTTTGTATATGTATCAACAGAAATAGCTTAGTAAACAACTCAGCAGAGACGTAATGATGACTAAGACCTCTTAAGAACAAGAGTAAACAGAGTGAGAATGGTCGAGGCAGGCATGCCACACCCAGGATAACTCAAGTGTCTAAAGCCAAGATGGTCGGCATATTACTAACTAGGCTAGTCATACTACTAACTAAGGTAGGCATTTGTTGTTACAAGTGTTGTTGTTACAGGTGATGTTGTGGTGGTGGCTGTGTTTGTTGGTACACCTGTTGTTATTGTTGTGGCTGTGTTTGCTGGTACAGATGCTCTTGTGGCTGTGTTTGTTGGTACAGCTGTTGTGACTATTGTTGTGGCTGTGTTTGCTGGTACAGTTGCTGTGTTGTGCTGGTACAGATGCGGTTGTGACTGTGTTTGCTGGTACAGTTGCTGTTGTGGCTGTGTTTGCTGGTACAGATGCTGTTGTGACTGTGTTTGCTGGTACAGTTGCTGTTGTGACTGTGTTTGCTGGTACAGTTGCTGTTGTGTTTGCTGGTACAGTTGCTGTTGTGGCTGTGTTTGCTGGTACAGTTGCTGTTGTGGCTGTACTTGCTGGTACAGTTGCTGTTGTGACTGTGTTTGCTGGTACAGTTGCTGTTGTGGCTGTACTTGCTGGTACAGATGCTGTTGTGGCTGTGTTTGCTGGTACAGATGCTGTTGTGGCTGTGTTTGCTGGTACAGATGCTGTTGTGGCTGTGTTTGCTGGTACAGTTGCTGTTGTGGCTGTGTTTGCTGGTACAGTTGCTGTTGTGGCTGTACTTGCTGGTACAGTTGTTGTGACTGTGTTTGCTGGTACAGTTGTGTTTGGCTGTACTTGCTGGTACAGTTGCTGTTGTGACTGTGTTTGCTGGTACAGTTGCTGTTGTGGCTGTACTTGCTGGTACAGTTGCTGTTGTGACTGTGTTTGCTGGTACAGTTGCTGTTGTAGCTGTACTTGCTGGTACAGTTGCTGTTGTGACTGTGTTTGCTGGTAAAGTTGCTGTTGTGGCTGTGTTTGCTGGTACAGATGCTGTTGTGGCTGTACTTGCTGGTACAGTTGCTGTTGTGACTGTGCTGCTGGTACAGTGCTGTTGTGACTGTGTACAGTTGCTGTTGTGGCTGTGTTTGCTGGTACAGTTGCTGTTGTGGCTGTACTTGCTGGTTGTTGTTGTGACTGTGTTTGCTGGTACAGTTGCTGTTGTGGCTGTACTTGCTGGTACAGATGCTGTTGCTGTACTTGTACAGTTGCTGTTGTGACTGTGCTTGCTGGTACAGTTGCTGTTGTGACTGTGCTTGCTGTACAGTTGCTGTTGTGACTGATTGCTGTTGTGGCTGTACTTGTTGGTACAGTTGCTGTTGTGGCTGTACTTGTTGGTACAGTTGCTGTTGTGGCTGTACTTGCCAGTTGCTGTGTGGGGGTCTGGCTGGTGTAGGGGGTCTGGCTGGTGTGGGAGGTCTGGCTGGGGGGGGTCTGGCAGGTATTTCTACAAACCTAGCCTAAACTAACCTAACTTAACCTGTCAACCTAGCCTATTTCCTAGTCAAAACAAACATAACCTAATCAAACCTAACCTAACCTAACGTAACTCTCCTGGATACCTATTTACTGTTAGGTGAATAGATGTATTCGGTGATAGGAAACGCTACCTACAATTACAGCCCTTCTTCTTTTTCTATTTCTACAAACCTAGCCTATTTCCTAGCCTAAACTAACCTAACCTAAGGTAATCTAACTAACTCCTGGATTCCTATTTACTGCTACGTGAACAGAGAAGACACGCTACCAACAATTACTGCCCTATTTCTATTTCAACAAAAATAGCCTATTTCTTAGCCTAAACTAATCTAACCTAATTAAACCTAACCTAACCTAATCTAACCTTATTATATATATACTTCACTACTCACTAACATCATCACTACCACACTACTCACTAACATCATCACTACCTCGCTACTCACCATCATCATCATTACCTCACTACTCACCATCACTACCACACTACTCACCATCATCACTACCACACTACTCACCATCATCATCATTACCTCACTACTCACCATCACTACCACACTACTCACCATCATCACTACCTCACTACTCACTAACATCATCACTTCCTCACTACTCACCATCATCATCACTACCTCTCTACTCACCATCATCATCACTACCTCTCTACTCACCATCATCATTACCTCACTACTCACCATCATCATCACTACCTCACCATCATCATCACTACCTCTCTACTCACCATCATCATCATTACCTCACTACTCACCATCATCATCACTACCTCACCATCATCATCACTACCTCTCTAATCACCATCATCATCACTACCTCTCTACTCACCATCATCATCATTACCTCACTACTCACCATCATCATCACTACCTCACTATCATCATCACTACCTCTCTACTCACCATCATCATCATTACCTCACTACTCACCATCACTACCACACTACTCACCATCATCACTACCTCACTACTCACCATCACTACCACACTACTCACCATCATCACTACCTCACTACTCACTAACATCATCACTCCTCACTACTCACTATCATCATCACTACTCACCATCACACTCACCATCATCACTACCACACTACTCATAAACATCATCACTACCACACTACTCACCATCATCACTACCACACACTCTTAACCATCATCACTACCTCACCATCATCATCACTACCATCACTCACCATCATCACTACCACACTACTCTTAACCATCATCACTACCTCACCATCATCATCACTACCTCACCATCATCACTACCTCACCATCATCATCACTACCTCACCATCATCATCACTACCTCACCTCACCATCATCACTACCACAATACTCACCATCATCATCACTACCACAATACTCACGATCAACATCACTAACCACACTACTTAGCAACACCATCACTACCTCACTACTCACCATCATCATCACTATCACACTACTCACCATCATCATCTCTACCTCACTACTCACCATCATCATCACTACCTCACTACTCACTATCATCATCACTACCACAATACTCACGATCAACATCACAAACCACACTACTCACTATCATCATCACTACCACACTACTCACCATCATCACTACCACACTATTCACTATCATCACTACCTCACTACTCACCATCATCACTACCACTACTCTCTATCATCACTTCTCACCATCAGCATCACTACCTCACTATCATCATCACTACCACACTACTCACCATCATCATCACTACCACACTATTCACTATCATCATCACTACCTCACTACTCACCATCATCATCACTACCACACTACTCACCATCATCATAACTACCTCACTACTCACTATCATCATCACTACCACACTACTCACCATCATCATCACTACCACACTACTCACTATCATCACTTCTATCACTACTCACCATCATCATCACTACCACACTACTCACCATCATCATCACTACCACACTACTCACCATCATCATCACTACCTCACTACTCACCATCATCATCACTACCCCACTACTCACCATCATCACTACCTCACTACTCACTATCATCATCACTACTCACCATCATCATCACTACCACACTATTCACTATCATTATCACTACCACACTACTCACCATCATCATCACTACCACACTATTCACTATCATCATCATTACCTCACTACTCACTATCACCATCACTACCTCACTATCATAATAACTACCACACTACTCACCATCATCATCACTACCACACTATCATCATCACTACTCACTATCGTCACTTCTATCACTTCTCGACATCATCATCACTACCACACTATTCACCATCATCACTACTACACTACTCACTATCATCATCACTACCACACTATTCACTATCATCATCACTACCACACTACTCACCACATCATCATCTTTACCTCACTACTCACCATCATCATCACTACATCACTATCATCATCACTACCACACTACTCACCATCATCATCACTACCACACTACTCACCATCATCATCACTACCTCACTACTCACCATCATCATCACTACCTCACTACTCACTATCATCATCACTACCTCACTACTCACCATCATCACTACCACACTACTAACTATCATCACTTCTCACCATCATCATCACTACTCACTATCATCATCACTACCACACTTTTCACCATCATCATCACTACCACACTTCACTATCATCATCACTACCACACTACTCACCATCATCATCACTACCTCACTACTCACCATCATCATCACTACCACACTACTCACCATCATCATCACTACCACACTTCACCATCATCATCACTACCTCACTACTCACTATCATCATCACTACCACACTATTCACTATCATCATCACTACCACACTACTCACCATCATCATCACTACCACACTACTCACCATCATCATCACTACCTCACTACTCACCATCATCATCACTACCACACTACTCACCATCATCATCACTACCACACTTCACCATCATCATCACTACCTCACTACTCACTATCATCATCACTACCACACTATTCACTATCATCATCACTACCACACTACTCACCATCATCATCACTACCACACTACTCACCATCATCATCACTACCTCACTACTCACCATCATCACTACTCATTATCACTACCACACTACTCACCGAGTAGTGTGGTAGTGATGATAGTGAGTAGTGTGGTAGTGATGATGGTGAGTAGTGTGGTAGTGATGATGTTTATGAGTAGTGTGGTAGTGATGATGGTGGGTAGTAATAATGGTGAGTAGTGATGATGATGATGATGATGGTGAGTAGTGAGGCAGTGATGATGTTAGTGAGTAGTGAGGAAATGATGATGGTGGTGAGTAGAGAAGTAGTGATGATGATGGTGAGTAGTGAGGTAGTGATGATGGTGAGTAGTGTGGTAGTGATGGTGAGTAGTGAGGTAGTGATGATGATGGTGAGTAGTGAGGTAATGATGATGATGGCGAGTAGTGTGGTAGTGATGATGTTAGTGAGTAGAGAGGTAGTGATGATGATGGTGAGTAGAGAGGTAGTGATGATGATGGTGAGGTAGTGATGATGATGGTGAGTAGTGAGGTAATGATGATGGTGAGTAGAGAGGTAGTGATGATGATGGTGAGTAGAGAGGTAGTGATGATGATGGTGAGTAGTGAGGTAGTGATGATGTTAGTGAGTAGTGTGGTAGTGATGATGATAGTGAGTAGTGAAGTATATATATAGGTAAGGTTAGATTAGGTTAGGTTAGGTTTAATTAGGTTAGATTAGTTTAGGCTAAGAAATAGGCTATTTTTGTTGAAATAGAAATAGGGCAGTAATTGTTGGTAGCGTGTCTTCTCTGTTCACGTAGCAGTAAATAGGTATCCAGGAGTTAGTTAGATTACCTTAGGTTAGGTTAGTTTAGGCTAGGAAATAGGCTAGGTTTGTAGAAATAGAAAAAGAAGAAGAGCTGTAATTGTAGTTAGCGTTTCCTATCACCGAATACATCTATTCACCTAACAGTAAATAGGTATCCAGGAGTTAGTTACGTTAGGTTAGGTTAGGTTAGCTTAGATTAGGTTATGTTTGTTTTGACTAGGAAATAGGCTAGGTTTGCAGGTTAAGTTAGGTTAGTTTAGGCTAGGTTTGTAGAAATAGAAATAGAAAAAGGGCTGTAATTCTTGGTAGCCTATCTAACCTAACCAAGGAACCTAACCAACCAACCTAACCAAGCAACCTAACCAAGCAACCTAACCAACCAACCTAATCAACCAACGTAACCAACCAACCTAACCAACCAACCTAACCAATGTAACCAACCAACCTAACCAATGTAACCAACCAACCTAACCAACGTAACCAACCAACCTAACCAATGTAACCAACCTAAGCAACCAACCTAAGCAACCAACCTAAGCAACCTAACCTAACCAACCAACCTAACCAACCTAACAAACCAACCTAACTAACCAACCAACCTAAGCTATCTAACCTAACCAACCAACCTATCCAACCAACCTTAGCTATCTAACCTAACCAACCAACCTAAGCTATCTAACCTAACCAACCAACCTAAGCTATCTAACCTAACCAACCAACCTAAGCTATCTAACCTAACCAAGCAACCTAACCAAGCTACCTAACCAACCAACCTAAGCAACCAACCTAAGCAACCAACCTAAGCAACCTAACCTAACCAACCTAACCTAACCAACCAACCTAACCAACCAACCAACCTAACCAACCTAACAAACCAACCTAACTAACCAACCAACCTAACCAACCAACCTAAGCTATCTAACCTAACCAACCAACCTATCCAACCAACCTTAGCCATCTAACCTAACTAACCACCCTAAGCTATCTAACCTAACCAACCAACCTAAGCTATCTAACCTAACCAACCAACCTAACCTAACCAAGCAACCTAACCAAGCTATCTAACCAACCAACCTAACCAAGCAACCTAACCAAGCAACCTAACCAACCAACCTAACCAAGCAACCTAACCAACTAACCTAACCAAAGAACCTAATCAACCAACCTATCCACGCAACCTAACGAACCAACCTAACCTAACCTAACCATCCAGCCCAACCTGACCTAACCAACGTAACGAACCATCCTAACCAACGTAACCAATCAATGTAACCAACCTAACCTAACCTAACCAACCAACTAACCTAACCAACCAACCTAACCTAACCAACCAACCTAACCAATGTAACCAACCAACCTAACCAATGTAACCAACCAACCTAACCAACGTAACCAACCTAAGCAACCAACCTAAGCAACCAACCTAAGCAACCTAACCTAACCAACCTAACCTAACCAACCAACAAACCTAACCAACCAACCAACCTAACCAACCTAACAAACCAACCTAACTAACCAACCAACCTAACCAAACAACCTAAGCTATCTAACCTATCCAACCAACCTATCCAACCAACCTTAGCTATCTAACCTAACCAACCAACCTAAGCTATCTAATTTAACCAAGCAACCTAATCAACCAACCTAACCAAGCAACCTAACCAACCAACCTAACCTAACCAACCAACCTATCCAACCAACCTTAGCCATCTAACCTAACTAATAAACTAAACCAACCAACTAAACTATTAAACTAACCAACCAACCAACCTAACCAACCTAACAAACCAACCTACTTAACCAACCAACCTAACCAAACAACCTAAGCTATCTAACCTATCCAACCAACCTATCCAACCAACCTTAGCTATCTAACCTAACCAACCAACCTAAGCTATCTAATTTAACCAAGCAACCTAACCTAACCAACCAAAGTAACCTAACCTAACCAACCAACCAACCTAACCAACGTAACCAACCAACCAACCTAACCAACGTAACCAACCAACCTAACCAACGTAACCAACCATCCTAACCAACGTGACCAACCAACCTAACCAATGTAATAACGCAACCAACTTAAGTTGGTTAGTACCAACGTAACCAACCTAAGCAACCTAACCTAACCAACCAACCTAACCAACCTAACCAAACCAACCTAACCAACCAACCAACCTAACCAACCAACCAACCTAACTAACCAACCAATGTAACCAATGTAAACTATCTAACCTAACCAACCAACGTAACTAACCTAACCAACCAACGCTATCTAATCTAACCAAGCAACCTAACCAACCAACCTAACCAACATAACCAACCTAACCAACCAACCTAAGCAACCTAACTAACCTAACCAACCAACCTAACCAACGTAACCAACCTAACCAACCAACCTAAGCAACCTAACCTAACCAACCTAACCTAACCAACCTAACAAACGAACCTAACTAACCAACCAACCAACCTAACCAACCAACCTAACCAACCAACCTAAGCTATCTAACCTAACCAACCAACCTAACCTAACCTAACCAACCAACCAACCCAACCTAACCTAACCAACCAACCTAAGCAATCTAACCTAACCAACCAACCTAACCAACCAACCAACCTAACCAACCTAAGCAATCTAACCTAACCAACTAACCTAACCAACCAACCTAACCAACCAACCAACCTAACCAACCTAAGCAATCTAACCTAACCAACTAACCTAACCAACCAACTTAAGCTATCTAACCTAACCAAGCAACCTAATCAACCAACCTAACCAACCAACGTAACCAACCAACCTAACCAACCAACCTAAGCTATCTAACCTAACCAACCAACCTAAGCTATCTAACCAACCTATCCAACCAACCTAACCAAGCAACCTAACCAACCAACCTAACCAAGGAACCTAACCAACCAACCTAACCAACGTAAGCTATCTAACCTAACCAACCAACCTAACCAACGTAACCAACCTAACCAACCAACCTAAGCAACCAACCTAAGCAACCTAACCTAACCAACCAACCTAACCAACCTAACCTAACCAACCAACCTAACCAACCAACCTAAGCTATCTAACCTAACCAACCAACCTAAGCTATCTAACCTAACCAACCAACCTAACCAAGCAACCTAACCAAGCAACCTAACCAATTAACCTAACCGAAGAACCTAACCAACCAACCTAACCGAAGAACCTAATCAACCAACCTAACCAAGCAACCTAACCAACCAACCTAACCAAAGAACCTAATCAACCAACCAACCCAACCTAACCAACGTAACCAACCAACCTAAGCAATGTAACCTAACCTGAGCAACCTAACCTAACCAACGTAACCAACCAACCTAAGCAATGTAACCTAACAACCTAACCTGAGAAACCTAACCTGAGCAACCTAACCTGAGAAACCTAACCTGAGCAACCTATCCTGAGCAACCTAACCTAAGCAACCTAACCTAAGCAACCTAACCTAAGCAACCTAACCTGAGCAACCTAACCTAAGCAACCTAACCTAAGCAACCTAACCTGAGCAACCTAACCTGAGCAACCTAACCTGAGCAACCTAACCTGAGCAACCTAACCTGAGCAACCTTACCTGAGCAACCTAACCTGAGCAACCTAACCTGAGCAACCTAACCTGAGCAACCTAACCTAACCAACCTAACCTGAGCAACCTAACCTGAGCAACCTAACCTAACCAACCTAACCTAACCAACCTGAGCAACCTAACCTGAGCAACCTAACCTGAGCAACCTAACCTGAGCAACCTAACCGACCTAACCTGAGCAACCAACCTAACCAACCAACCTAACCAACCTAATTATGTTATTATATTATTATTATTATTATTATATTATTATTATATATTATATTATATTATTATATTATTATTATTATTATTATATATTATATTATTATTATACAACCTTATTATATTATCAACTCCCTTCTTATTAGCTGACACGAACCTTCGGTTCGTGTCAGAGTCCATGAGTGTCCGTGTGCGTGTCCGTGTGAGTGTCCGTGTCCGTGTATCCAAGGGGTTTTGGGTCCAGGAAGCTATTTGTGTCGACCCAAATTGCCTCCCTTCTCCCCACCTGAAATCCAGGTGGATTGAAAGACCTGCCCGAGGTCAGTGGATCCAGGTATCCGTCCGTGGCCCCCCGGACTTCAACCCTTCCCCACATTCCAAGGAGTCGGTCAATCAATCTTCGGCTATCCAGAGAATCTATCGAAACTGATGCTCCTACAGGAGGGGACACAGAGAAATCTGTGCCCTGTACTTGCAACCGTTCCGACAGGCTCGAACGCAGATCTATCCGGATTAGGAACTTGTTCTATCCGACTAGGCCACGCTGGAGTTGCCTTCTGAATCAAATTTGGCACTTGTATTTATATCTCATAGCAAGGTTAGTTAGTGTCTATTTATCAACAGTTGCAATGATTGATATGTTAAGTTGTTAATTTGTGTTGACAGTTAGAAATACCTGACAGCTTTGTTTGATAAGGTTGCAGTCCCGTGAAGCAGTTTTATGAATGAATATTGGAGAATTTAGGCTAACTGACATTGTGTGTGTGTGTGTGTGTGTGTGTGTGTGTGTGTGTGTGTGTGTGTTGTACTCACCTAGTTGTGTTTGCGGGGGTTGAGCTCTGGCTCTTTGGTCCCGCCTCTCAACCGTCAATCAACAGGTGTACAGATTCCTGAGCCTATTGGGCTCTATCATATCTACACTTGAAACTGTGTATGGAGTCAGCCTCCACCACATCACCTCCTAATGCATTCCATTTGTCAACCACTCTGACACTAAACAAGTTCTTTCAAATATCTCTGTGGCTCATTTGGGCACTCAGTTTCCACCTGTGTCCCCTTGTGCTTGTTCCCCTTGTGCTAAATAGACCGTCTTTATCTACCTTATCAATTCCCTTCAGAATCTTGAATGTGGTGATCATGTCCCCCCTAACTCTTCTGTCTTCCAACACTGTGTGTGTGTGTGTGTGCGCATAAGAGGCTGGTACATAAGCTGGAGAGACAGGCAGGTGTAGCTGGTAAGGTGCTCCAGTGGATAAGGGAGTATCTAAGCAATAGGAAGCAGAGAGTTACGGTGAGGGGGTGAGACCTCCGATTGGCGTGAAGTCACCAGTGGAGTCCCACAGGGCTCTGTACTCGGTCCTATCTTGTTTCTGATATATGTAAATGATCTCCCGGAGGGTATCGATTCATTTCTCTCAATGTTTGCGGACGCTGCTAAAATTATGAGAAGGATTAAAACCGAAGAGGACTGTTTGAGGTTTCAAGAAGACCTAGACAAGCTGAAGGAATGGTCGAACAAATGGTTGTTAGAGTTTAACCCAACCAAATGTAATGTAATGGAGATAGGTGTAGGGAGCAGGAGGCCAGATACAAGGTATCATCTGGGAGAGGAAATTCTTCAGAAGTCAAAGAAGGAAAAAGACTTAGGGGTTGATATCACGCCAGACCTGTCTCCTGCAGCACATATCAAGAGGATAACATCAGCGGCATATGCCAGGCTGGCCAACATACGAACGGCATTCAGAAACTTGTGTAAAGAATCATTCAGAACTTTGTATACCACATAAGTCAGGCCAATCCTGGAGTATGCAGCCCCAACATGGAGTCCATATCTAGTGAAGGATAAGACTAAACTGGAAAAGGTTCAAAGGTTTGCCACCAGACTAGTACCCGAGCTGTGAGGTATGAGCTACGAGGAGAGACTATGGGAATTTAACTACTACATTTAACCACACTACTCACCATCATCACTACCTCACTACTCACCATCACTACCACACTACTCACCATCATCACTACCTCACTACTCACTAACATCATTACTTCCTCACTACTCACTATCATCATCACTACTCACCATCATCACTACTCACCATCATCACTACCACACTACTCATAAACATCATCACTACCACACTACTCACCATCATCACTACCACACTACTCTTAACCATCATCACTACCTCACCATCACTACCACACTACTCACCATCATCACTACCACACTACTCTTAACCATCATCACTACCTCACCATCATCATCATCACTACCTCACCATCATCACTACCTCACCATCATCATCACTACCTCACCATCATCATCACTACCTCACTACTCACCATCATCACTACCACAATACTCACCATCATCATCACTACCACAATACTCACGATCAACATCACTATCCACACTACTTAGCAACACCATCACTACCTCACTACTCACCATCATCATCACTATCACACTACTCACCATCATCATCACTACCTCACTACTCACCATCATCATCACTACCTCACTACTCACTATCATCATCACTACCACAATACTCACGATCAACATCACTAACCACACTACTCACTATCATCATCACTACCACACTACTCACCATCATCACTACCACACTATTCACTATCATCACTACCTCACTACTCACCATCATCACTACCACTACTGTCTATCATCACTTCTCACCATCAGCATCACTACCTCACTATCATCATCATCACTACCACACTACTCACCATCATCATCACTACCACACTATTCACTATCATCACTACCTCACTACTCACCATCATCATCACTACCACACTACTCACCATCATCATAACTACCTCACTACTCACTATCATCATCACTACCACACTACTCACCATCATCATCACTACCACACTACTCACTATCATCACTTCTATCACTACTCACCATCATCATCACTACCACACTACTCACCATCATCATCACTACCACACTACTCACCATCATCATCACTACCTCACTACTCACTATCATCATCACTACCTCACTACTCACCATCATCACTACCTCACTACTCACTATCATCATCACTACTCACCATCATCATCACTACCACACTATTCACTATCATTATCACTACCACACTACTCACCATCATCATCACTACCACACTATTCACTATCATCATCACTACCTCACTACTCACTATCACCATCACTACCTCACTATCATAATAACTACCACACTACTCACCATCATCATCACTACCACACTATTCACTATCATCATCACTACTCACTATCATCACTTCTATCACTTCTCACCATCATCATCACTACCACACTATTCACCATCATCACTACTACACTACTCACTATCATCATCACTACCACACTATTCACTATCATCATCACTACCACACTACTCACCATCATCATCTTTACCTCACTACTCACCATCATCATCACTACATCACTATCATCATCACTACCACACTACTCACCATCATCATCACTACCACACTACTCACCATCATCATCACTACCTCACTACTCACCATCATCATCACTACCTCACTACTCACTATCATCATCACTACCTCACTACTCACCATCATCACTACCACACTACTCACTATCATCACTTCTCACCATCATCATCACTACCTCACTACTCACTATCATCATCACTACCACACTATTCACCATCATCATCACTACCACACTTCACTATCATCATCACTACCACACTACTCACCATCATCATCACTACCTCACTACTCACCATCATCATCACTACCACACTACTCACCATCATCATCACTACCTCACTACTCACCATCATCATCACTACCACACTACTCACCATCATCATCACTACCACACTTCACCATCATCATCACTACCTCACTACTCACTATCATCATCACTAACACTATTCACTATCATCATCACTACCATACTACTCACCATCATCATCACTACCACACTACTCACCATCATCATCACTACCTCACTACTCACCATCATCACTACTCACTATCACTACCACACTACTCACCGAGTAGTGTGGTAGTGATGATAGTGAGTAGTGTGGTAGTGATGATGGTGAGTAGTGTGGTAGTGATGATGTTTATGAGTAGTGTGGTAGTGATGATGGTGGGTAGTGATAATGGTGAGTAGTGATGATGATGATGATGGTGAGTAGTGAGGAAGTGATGATGTTAGTGAGTAGTGAGGAAATGATGATGGTGGTGAGTAGAGAAGTAGTGATGATGATGGTGAGTAGTGAGGTAGTGATGATGGTGAGTAGTGTGGTAGTGATAATGGTGAGTAGTGATGATGATGATGATGGTGAGTAGTGAGGAAGTGATGATGTTAGTGAGTAGTGAGGAAATGATGATGGTGGTGAGTAGAGAAGTAGTGATGATGATGGTGAGTAGTGAGGTAGTGATGATGGTGAGTAGTGTGGTAGTGATGGTGAGTAGTGAGGTAGTGATGATGATGGTGAGTAGTGAGGTAATGATGATGATGGCGAGTAGTGTGGTAGTGATGATGTTTATGAGTAGTGTGGTAGTGATGATGGTGGGTAGTGATAATGGTGAGTAGTGATGATGATGATGATGGTGAGTAGTGAGGAAGTGATGATGTTAGTGAGTAGTGAGGAAATGATGATGGTGGTGAGTAGAGAAGTAGTGATGATGATGGTGAGTAGTGAGGTAGTGATGATGGTGAGTAGTGTGGTAGTGATAATGGTGAGTAGTGATGATGATGATGATAGTGAGTAGTGAGGAAGTGATGATGTTAGTGAGTAGTGAGGAAATGATGATGGTGGTGCGTAGAGAAGTAGTGATTATGATGGTGAGTAGTGAGGTAGTGATGATGGTGAGTAGTGTGGTAGTGATGGTGAGTAGTGAGGTAGTGATGATGATGGTGAGTAGTGAGGTAATGATGATGATGGCGAGTAGTGTGGTAGTGATGATGTTAGTGAGTAGAGAGGTAGTGATGATGATGGTGAGTAGAGAGGTAGTGATGATGATGGTGAGGTAGTGATGATGATGGTGAGTAGTGAGGTAATGATGATGGTGAGTAGAGAGGTAGTGATGATGGTGAGTAGAGAGGTAGTGATGATGATGGTGAGTAGTGTGGTAGTGATGATGTTAGTGAGTAGTGTGGTAGTGATGATGATAGTGAGTAGTGAAGTATATATATAGGTAAGGTTAGATTAGGTTAGGTTAGGTTTAATTAGGTTAGATTAGTTTAGGCTAAGAAATAGGCTATTTTTGTTGAAATAGAAATAGGGCAGTAATTGTTGGTAGCGTGTCTTCTCTGTTCACGTAGCAGTAAATAGGTATCCAGGAGTTAGTTAGATTACCTTAGGTTAGGTTAGTTTAGGCTAGGAAATAGGCTAGGTTTGTAGAAATAGAAAAAGATGAAGGGCTGTAATTGTAGGTAGCGTTTCCTATCACCGAATACATCTATTCACCTAACAGTAAATAGGTATCCAGGAGTTAGTTACGTTATGTTAGGTTAGGTTAGCTTAGATTATGTTATGTTTGTTTTGACTAGGAAATAGGCTAGGTTTGCAGGTTAAGTTAGGTTAGTTTAGGCTAGGTTTGTAGAAATAGAAATAGAAAAAGGGCTGTAATTCTTGGTAGCCTATCTAACCTAACCAAGGAACCTAACCAACCAACCTAACCAAGCAACCTAACCAAGCAACCTAACCAACCAACCTAATCAACCAACGTAACCAACGTAACCAACCAACCTAACCAACCAACCTAACCAATGTAACCAACCAACCTAACCAATGTAACCAACCAACCTAACCAACGTAACCAACCAACCTAACCAATGTAACCAACCTAAGCAACCAACCTAAGCAACCTAACCTAACCAACCAACCAACCTAACCAACCTAACTAACCAACCAACCAACCTAAGCTATCTAACCTAACCAACCAACCTATCCAACCAACCTTAGCTATCTAACCTAACCAACCAACCTAAGCTATCTAACCTAACCAACCAACCTAAGCTATCTAACCTAACCAACCAACCTAAGCTATCTAACCTAACCAAGCAACCTAACCAAGCTACCTAACCAACCAACCTAAGCAACCAACCTAAGCAACCAACCTAAGCAACCTAACCTAACCAACCTAACCTAACCAACCAACCTAACCAACCAACCAACCTAACCAACCTAACAAACCAACCTAACTAACCAACCAACCTAACCAACCAACCTAAGCTATCTAACCTAACCAACCAACCTATCCAACCAACCTTAGCTATCTAACCTAACCAACCAACCTAAGCTATCTAACCTAACCAACCAACCTAAGCTATCTAACCTAACCAACCAACCTAAGCTATCTAACCTAACCAAGCAACCTAACCAAGCTACCTAACCAACCAACCTAACCAAGCAACCTAACCAAGCAACCTAACCAACCAACCTAACCAAGCAACCTAACCAACCAACCTAACCAAAGAACCTAATCAACCAACCTATCCAAGCAACCTAACGAACCAACCTAACCTAACCTAACCAACCAACCCAACCTAACCTAACCAACGTAACCAACCATCCTAACCAACGTAACCAATCAACGTAACCAACCTAACCTAACCTAACCAACCAACCCAACCTAACCTAACCAACGTAACCAACCATCCTAACCAACGTAACCAATCAACGTAACCAACCTAACCTAACCTAACCAACCAACCTAACCAACCAACCTAACCAATGTAACCAACCAACCTAACCAATGTAACCAACCAACCTAACCAACGTAACCAACCTAAGCAACCAACCTAAGCAACCAACCTAAGCAACCTAACCAACCTAACCTAACCAACCTAACCTAACCAACCAACCAAACTAACCAACCAACCAACCTAACCAACCTAACAAACCAACCTAACTAACCAACCAACCTAACCAAACAACCTAAGCTATCTAACCTATCCAACCAACCTATCCAACCAACCTTAGCTATCTAACCTAACCAACCAACCTAAGCTATCTAACCTAACCAACCAACCTAAGCTATCTAACCTAACCAACCAACCTAAGCTATCTAACCTAACCAAGCAACCTAACCAAGCTACCTAACCAACCAACCTAAGCAACCAACCTAAGCAACCTAACCTAACCAACCTAACCTAACCAACCAACCTAACCAACCAACCAACCTAACCAACCTAACAAACCAACCTAACTAACCAACCAACCTAACCAACCAACCTAAGCTATCTAACCTAACCAACCAACCTATCCAACCAACCTTAGCTATCTAACCTAACCAACCAACCTAAGCTATCTAACCTAACCAACCAACCTAAGCTATCTAACCTAACCAACCAACCTAAGCTATCTAACCTAACCAAGCAACCTAACCAAGCTACCTAACCAACCAACCTAACCAAGCAACCTAACCAAGCAACCTAACCAACCAACCTAACCAAGCAACCTAACCAACCAACCTAACCAAAGAACCTAATCAACCAACCTATCCAAGCAACCTAACGAACCAACCTAACCTAACCTAACCAACCAACCCAACCTAACCTAACCAACGTAACCAACCATCCTAACCAACGTAACCAATCAACGTAACCAACCTAACCTAACCTAACCAACCAACTAACCTAACCAACCAACCTAACCTAACCAACCAACCTAACCAATGTAACCAACCAACCAAACCAATGTAACCAACCAACCTAACCAACGTAACCAACCTAAGGAAACCAACCTAAGCAACCAACCTAAGCAACCTAACCAACCTAACCTAACCAACCTAACCTAACCAACCAACCAAACTAACAACCAACCAACCTAACCAACCTAACAAACCAACCTAACTAACCAACCAACCTAACCAAACAACCTAAGCTATCTAACCTTTCCAACCAACCTTAGCTATCTAACCTAACCAACCAACCTAAGCTATCTAATTTAACCAACCAACCTAAGCTATCTAACCTAACCAAGCAACCTAACCAACCAAACTAACCTAACCTAACCTAACCAACCAACCAACCTAACCAACGTAACCAACCAACCAACCTAACCAACGTAACCAACCAACCTAACCAACGTAACCAACCATCCTAACCAACGTGACCAACCAACCTAACCAATGTAATAACGTAACCAACTTAAGTTGGTTAGTACCAACGTAACCAACCTAAGCAACCAACCTAAGCAACCTAACCTAACCAACCAACCTAACCAACCTAACCAAACCAACCAAACCAACCAACCAACCTAACCAACCAACCTAACTAACCAACCAACGTAACCAATGTAAACTATCTAACCTAACCAACCAATGTAACTAACCTAACCAACCAACCTAAGCTATCTAATCTAACCAAGCAACCTAACCAACCAACCTAACCAAGGAACCTAACCAACCAACCAACCTAACCAACCTAAGCTATCTAACCTAACCAACCAACCTAACTAACCTAACCAACCAACCTAACCAACGTAACCAACCTAACCAACCAACCTAAGCAACCTAACCTAACCAACCTAACAAACGAACCTAACTAACCAACCAACCTAAGCTATCTAACCTAACCAACCAACCTAACCTAACCTAACCAACCAACCAACCCAACCTAACCTAACCAACCAACCAACCCAACCTAACCTAACCAACCAACCTAAGCAATCTAACCTAACCAACCAACCTAACCAACCAACCAACCTAACCAACCTAAGCAATCTAACCTAACCAACTAACCTAACCAACCAACCTAACCAACCAACCAACCTAACCAACCTAAGCAATCTAACCTAACCAACTAACCTAACCAACCAACTTAAGCTATCTAACCTAACCAAGCAACCTAATCAACCAACCTAACCAACCAACGTAACCAACCAACCTAACCAACCAACCTAAGCTATCTAACCTAACCAACCAACCTAAGCTATCTAACCAACCTATCCAACCAACCTAACCAAGCAACCTAACCAACCAACCTAACCAACGTAAGCTATCTAACCTAACCAACCAACCTAACCAACGTAACCAACCTAACCAACCAACCTAACCTGAGCAACCTAACCTGAGCAACCTAACCTGAGCAACCTAACCTGAGCAACCTAACCTGAGCAACCTAACCAACCAACCTAACCTAAGCAACCTAACCTGAGCAACCTAACCTGAGCAACCGAACCTAAGCAACCTAACCTAAGCAACCTAACCTAAGCAACCTAACCTGAGCAACCTAACCTAAGCAACCTAACCTAAGCAACCTAACCTAAGCAACCTAACCTGAGCAACCTAACCTGACCAACCTAACCTAAGCAACCTAACCTAAGCAACCTAACCTAAGCAACCTAACCTAAGCAACCTAACCTAAGCAACCTAACCTAAGCAACCTAACCTTAGCAACCTAACCTGAGCAACCTAACCTGAGCAACCGAACCTAAGCAACCTAACCTAAGCAACCTAACCTAAGCAACCTAAGAGCAACCTAACCTAAGCAACCTAACCTGAGCAACCTAACCTGAGCAACCTAACCTGAGCAACCTAACCTGAGCAACCTAACCTAAGCAACCTAACCTAAGCAACCTAACCTAAGCAACCTAACCTAAGCAACCTAACCTGAGCAACCTAACCTAAGCAACCTAACCTAAGCAACCTAACCTAAGCAACCTAACCTAAGCAACCTAACCTAAGCAACCTAACCTGAGCAACCTAACCTAAGCAACC
>NW_025565979.1:20000-22942 GCF_020424385.1 Procambarus clarkii | reverse complement strand
GAAACAAAAAACACAAAAAAACTCTTTAATTAGAGTCATCAGCACTGTCCCGTCTTCTCCAACAACCCCTCTGCTCTAGGCCGTCTCAGAAAGTACAACAATGTAACCGATAATTCTCTCGTTTATTACAGGTAAAAATTACAGAAATAATAATACCGTGGTAGCGTATAATATTGCCAGCCACCACATCAAGTCACAATGTCCTCAGACCTACTGTCGGGGACAGGAGGAGCATGACTTAGCGAGCAAGTCCGCCTATAATGGTAATTTGCATCATGAGAGGCGACCAATATTTTTATTAAGCACAACTTTATCCCTACCTGCTCAGTGATAACGTATCTTCCCATGAACACGTACAACTAACTCACTCACTCACTCACTCACTCACTCACTCACTCACTCACTCACTCACTCACTCACTCACTCACTCACTCACTCACTCACTCTCTCTCTCTCTCTCTCTCTCTCTCTCTCTCTCTCTCTCTCTCTCTCTCTCTCTCTCGCACCGGGCGAACACAATGGCAAGTACCCCCCGTTGAAAGATTCACATAAGGGATTCATTGTAAATTTTTTACGCCGCTTTAAGCCACTTGGCTATTATTCTCGTCACTCGTGCGGCTCTCCCACTCTATATTATACGGGGTTGGGTACCCGGCGGTGCCCGGGGCGACCCTAAAAGGATGCATCCCATTTAAGTGTTGGGAGCCCGGGTCGACTCGGTGCTCTGTAAATGCTTCACCCACGCACTCAAAAATATAAATAATTCCGAACATAACTAAAACACATGATCTAGCGTAATTTAGGCCTCTACCAGTTTTAACAGCCTAATGAAGTGTATACCTCTGGATGCAGGCGATGAGTCACAATAACGTGGCTAAAGTTAGTTGACCAGACCACACACTAGAAGGTGAAGGGACGACGACGTTTCGGTCCGTCCTGGACCATTCTCAAGTCGATGGCTTGAGAATGGCATCAACTTGAGAATGGTCCAGGACGGACCGAAACGTCGTCATCCCTTCACCTTCTAGTGTGTGGTTTGGTCAACAAGATTTGGTGTTACTTCATCGTTCAGGTCCTTTGTTCTGCCTGAATCCAGTATGACTTCCTATCACACTCGGCGCCTATAGTGTCCCGACTCAAATCTTGCAGTTTTCCACCGTATTAAACCTACTCATATTTTGTTGCGCCATCAGTAAACATTGAAAGTAAGACATCTATATCAATTGATAGGATCATTTACGTGTAGGACCGATTGACTGATGAAGATTAAGCCACCCAAGAGGTGGCACGGACATGAATAGCCCGTAATGTAGGAGCAAGATAAGATATGGTTGTGAGCCCCGTGGGACTCCGCTGGTAACATCTCACCACTAACGGGGTGAGAATAACTTTGAGCTACCTCATCCCTTTGTGTGTATTTATGCCTCAATAAACTTGTTGGAATTTGAATCTCACCACTGTGATCTCTTTCCCCTACTGCCGTCCTCTGATGACCCTCGCTGACCCCTGGCGAAGGTCACTTTAGAGACACTGCCTTCAACGTGACCTTATGGCCTGACCTCTTTTACATAGGTCAGAGGGGGAGGGGGGCTGTGAAGGGGGTTTTCTTGAGGTTATCTTGAGATGATTTCGGGGCTTTAGTGTCCCCGCGGCCCGGTCCTCGACCAGGACTCCACCCCCAGGAAGCAGCCCGTGACAGCTGACTAACACCCAGGTACCTATTTTACTGTTAGGGGCATAGGGTGAAAGAAACTCTGCCCATTGTTTCTCGCCGGCGCCCGGGATCGAACACGGGACCACAGGATCACAAGTCCAGAGTGCTGTCCGCTCGGCCGACCGGCTCCCCAGTTAGAGCAGGTTAGGGGTTAGAGCAACCGAAAAAAACAGAATAGTCACCTCTCTCTCTCTCTCTCTCTCTCTCTCTCTCTCTCTCTCTCTCTCTCTCTCTCTCTCTCTCTCTCTCTCTCTCTCTCTCTCTCTCTCTCATTATACCACCAGTCGTGGTATAATGTACGGAAGAGAGGACGAGAGAAGCAGTGACAATTAACAGTCAAGATATTAACAGTTAGGGGTTTAATGTACGGGGGAAACAAAATGTATAGCACTTTTGAGTCTTTTCGTACAGTTGGTTTCGTCCTCGACTCACAATCAGAGATCCCGGGTTTTATTCCTGGACAGGACAAAAATGGTTGGGCACATTTCCTTTCACCTAATGCCACTGTTCACCAAGCAGTAAATAGGTATTCTGGAGTTAGGCAACTGTTGTGGGGTTACAGCGTGGGAAGGGTCAGTAGTTCGACGTTGAGGGACCTTGATACAAGCTTAAAGCGCATATATATATATATATATATATATATATATATATATATATATATATATATATATATACCTATATATATATATATATATATATATATATATATATATATATATATATTATATATATGCACAGGCTTCTTGTCCCCAACAGCGGGAGTATTATTACCGTCAGGAACCTAACTATGTGGGACAATGTACTATACTTGCCAATCAGGGTTACCAGTCATTAACAGCTAAATAAGAGTGAACAAGCAATCAATAAACGATAAAACAAAAATTAACACAAAAATGTAAAAAACGCGTTTACAAACAAAAAAAATAAACTGATAAAATACACTTAACTTACATTACAGGAAATCACGAAAATCACGATATAAGTCAGAACTGCAACTGCTAATTCGTAAAGAGCAAGTTAATTGGTTAACTGTCAGCCAATTACCACCAACATTGGTCGGCCCCGACACCCAATACAATCACTGCCACCTCTACTACACCCACAAACGGTGCTCCTCAACACTCCATTACTTATTTTATATTATATATTATATATATATTGTATTATTTATTATTAATATACTATAATAAATATTATTTTATACACTTATTTTATATATATATATATA
>NW_025565979.1:0-17500 GCF_020424385.1 Procambarus clarkii | reverse complement strand
ACAGCTCCCAGGGGCCCACCACAAAAGCTCCCAGGGACCCACCACAACAGCTCCCAGAGACCCACCACAACAGCTCCCAGGGACCCACCACAACAGCTCACAGAGACCCACTACAACAGCTCCCAGGGGCCCACCACAACAGCTCCCAGAGACCCACCACAACAGCTCCCAGGGACCCACCACAACAGCTCACAGAGACCCACCACAACAGCTCCCAGGGGCCCACCACAACAGCTCCCAGGGACCCACCACAACAGCTCCCAGAGACCCCACCACAACAGCTCCCAGGGACCCACCACAACAGCTCCCAGGGGCCCACCACAACAACTCCCAGGGACCCACCACAACAGCTCCCAGGGACCCACCACAACAGCTCCCAGGGGCCCACCACAACAGCTCCCAGGGACCCACTACAACAGCTCCCAGGGGCCCACCACAACAGCTCCCAGGGACCCACCACAACAGCTCCCAGGGACCCACCACAACAGCTCCCAGGGGCCCACCACAACAGCTCCCAGGGACCCACCACAACAGCTCCCAGGGGCCCCACCACAACAGCTCCCAGGGACCCACCACAACAGCTCCCAGGGGCCCACCACAACAGCTCCCAGGGACCCACCACAACAGCTCCCAGGGGCCCACCACAACAGCTCCCAGGGACCCACCACAACAGCTCCCAGGGGCCCACCACAACAGCTCCCAGGGACCCACCACAAAGCTCCCAGGGGCCACCACCACAACAGCTCCCAGGGACCCACCACAACAGCTCCCAGGGGCCCACCACAACAGCTCCCAGGGACCCACCACAACAGCTCCCAGGGGGCCCACCTCAACAGCTCCCAGGGACCCACCACAACAGCTCCCAGGGGCCCACCAGAACAGCTCCCAGGGACCCACCACAACAGCTCCCAGGGGCCCACCACAACAGCTCCCAGGGACCCACCACAACAGCTCCCAGGGGCCCACCACAACAGCTCCCAGGGACCCACCACAACAGCTCCCAGGGGCCCACCACAACAGCTCCCAGGGACCCACCACAACAGCTCCCAGGGGCCCACCACAACAGCTCCCAGGGACCCACCACAACAGCTCCCAGGGGCCCACCACAACAGCTCCCAGGGACCCACCACAACAGCTCCCAGGGGCCCACCACAACAGCTCCCAGGGACCCACCACAACAGCTCCCAGGGGCCCACCTCAACAGCTCCCAGGGACCCACCACAACAGCTCCCAGGGGCCCACCAGAACAGCTCCCAGGGACCCACCACAACAGCTCCCAGGGGCCCACCACAACAGTTCCCAGGGACCCACCACAACAGCTCCCAGGGACCCACCACAACAGCTCCCAGGGCCCCACCACAACAGCTCCCAGGGACCCACCACAACAGCTCCCAGGGGCCCACCACAACAGCTCCCAGGGACCCACCACAACAGCTCCCAGGGGACCCACCACAACAGCTCCCAGGGACCCACCACAACAGCTCCCAGGGGCCCACCACAACAGCTCCCAGGGACCCACCACAACAGCTCCCAGGGACCCACCACAACAGCTCCCAGGGACCCACCACAACAGCTCCCAGGGGCCCACCACAACAGCTCCCAGGGGCCCACCACAACAGCTCCCAGGGGCCCACCACAACAGCTCCCAAGGACCCACCACAACAACTCCCAGGGACCCACCACAACAGCTCCCAGGGGCCCACCACAACAGCTCCCAGGGACCCACCACAACAGCTCCCAGGGACCCACCACAACAGCAAGCCAACAAGGACACATATCATCAGTCAACACCCCTTAAGCGCTATAATTCTCGGCTTGCCACGTTAAAATAATCCCGACCATCCCTATAGTCTCGACGCCTCCATAAAAGTGATCCAAACCCGTGTGTGTGTGTGTGTGTGTGTGTGTGTGTGTGTGTGTGTGTGTGTGTGTGTGTGTGTGTGTGTGTGTGTGTGTGTGTGTGTGTGTGTGTGTGTGTGTGTGTAGCTAGCGCGTGCGTGCGTGCGTGCGTGCGTCTACCAACTGCCTTTTGTTTCCCAGGATATTGTTTGGCGAGCCGATGCTTTTTTGTTGAGCCCTTGTTTATCCCGCCTCTTCCCACCGCCACTACACAATTTTTAACTCCATTGTCCGGCTGCGGATTGCTCACGTGGCCCCGGCGCGCGCCGCAGCCACTTGGGCTCTCCTAGTGCAAGACAAACATCAGTAATCAATGCAACCCCGCATACACCCTCACTCGCTCACACACACAAAAAAAAGAGAGTTGCGCTCCCTATCATTCTTTCGCGCGCGTCACGGCTGCAAGAGACCAGCTCATTCGCGGCGCTCAGACTCCTCGTCCCTTCCCCCCCTATCTCTACACTGTTATTGATGGCCGGGCCGATACGTTCCCAAGGGAATGGCCCTCCCTAACTCTTCTCCTAGTGCCATTTTCCCACCCAGGACAAGATCCGTCTAAATACCCGCGGGGGAATGACGAGGAGATTACCGGCCATTATTGATGCCACACACCCGGGGCCCAGATTCACGAAGCAGTTACGCAAGTACTTACGAACGTGCACATCTTTCCTCAATCTTTGACGGCTTTGGTTACATTTATTAAACAGTTTACAAGCATGAAAACTTGCCAATCAACTGTTGTTATTGTTATAAACAGCCTCCTGGTGCTTCGGAGCTCAGTAACTGTTTAATAATTGTACACAAAGCCGCCAAAGATTGAGAAAAGATGTACAGGTTCGTAAGTGTTTGCGTAACGGTCGCCAGTGGTGGACAACGTCACGGTCACCAGTGGTGGACAACGTCACGGTCACCAGTGGTGGACAACGTCACGGTCACCAGTGGTGGACAACGTCACGGTCACCAGTGGTAGACAACGTCACGGTCACCAGTGGTGGACAACGCCACGGTCACCAGTGGTGGACAACGTCACGGTCACCAGTGGTGGGACAACGTCACGGTCACCAGTGGTGGACAACGTCACGGTCACCAGTGGTGGACAACGTCACAGTCACCAGTGGTGGGACAACGTCACGGTCACCAGTGGTGGACAACGTCACAGTCACCAGTGGTGGGACAACGTCACGGTCACCAGTGGTGGACAACGTCACAGTCACCAGTGGTGGACAACGCCACGGTCACCAGTGGTGGACAACGTCACGGTCACCAGTGGTGGGACAACGTCACTGTCACCAGTGGTGGGACAACGTCACGGTCACCAGTGGTGGGACAACACCACGGTCACCAGTGGTGGACAACGTCACGGTCACCAGTGGTGGACAACACCACGGTCACCAGTGGTGGGACAACGTCACGGTCACCAGTGGTGGACAACACCACGGTCACCAGTGGTGGGACAACGTCACGGTCACCAGTGGTGGGACAACGTCACGGTCACCAGTGGTGGACAACACCACGGTCACCAGTGGTGGACAACGTCACGGTCACCAGTGGTGGACAACGTCACGGTCACCAGTGGTGGACAACGTCACGGTCACCAGTGGTGGACAACACCACGGTCACCGGTGGTGGACAACGTCACGGTCACCAGTGGTGGACAACACCACGGTCACCAGTGGTGGACAACACCACGGTCACCAGTGGTGGACAACGTCACGGTCACCAGTGGTGGACAACGCCACGGTCACCAGTGGTGGACAACACCACGGTCACCAGTGGTGGACAACACCACGGTCACCAGTGGTGGACAACGTCACGGTCACCAGTGGTGGACAACGTCACGGTCACCAGTGGTGGACAACACCACGGTCACTAGTGGTGGACAACGTCACAGTCACCAGTGGTGGACAACGTCACGGTCACCAGTGGTGGACAACGTCACGGTCACCAGTGGTGGACAACACCACTGGTGTTTGTCAGTGGCGAGGCTCTAATTATTATTACTATTATTATAATATAACGGTACAGTCAACATATGAACACCAGAGGGACAGGAAGGGCTGATGTGTGATGAATAATTCAAGTACCAGTGTCACTGTGTACAGTGTACTGTGTAGTGTACTGTGTACAGTGTACTGTGTACAGTGTACTGTGTAGTGTACTGTGTACAGTGTACTGTGTACAGTGTCACTGTGTGTAATATTCTATGTAGAGTACAGTGTACTGTGTAGTGAACTGTGTAATGTACTTTGTATAGTGTACTGTGTACAGTGTACTGTGTAGTGTACTGTGTAGTGTACTGTGTACAGTGTACTGTGGCACAGGCATGTCTCCTGCTGCTGTTATGTCCTTGGTTTAGTAAGTATTAATATTGTGTGTAACATCATGTTTATCATTTCACTACAATGAGCATTATAGTTTGGTGAATATATAATAAATAATGATAAAGAGCGGCAGTATTATCATTACTATTTTCTTGTGTATATCAATAATTTGAAATTGTAAAGCCGTAAAGCCATTTACATAAATTGATAGCATTGTATGTAGACTTAGTTTAGGAAGGGAATATGTAGAGTATATATATATGGAATGAGAGAGGAAGTGCATGTGTGGGAGACTGCAGAGGTGAGTGTGGCCTTCATGTATCAGAGGCAAGTGAATGAGTTAGGATAATGAGGTTAGGATAGGAGGTCGGAGACCAGACCACACACTAGAAGGGGAAGGGACGACGACGTTTCGGTCCGTCCTGGACCATTCTCAAGTCGACATACTTTAGCCACGTTATTGTGACTCATCGCCTGCATAGGAGGTTGGATTTTTAACGGAGTGGGACATCAAGAGATCAGAATGAACGACGAGGGGTTAAGGTAACAGCATAATAGAAGAGACTGAACTCCTGTGAGTCCCACAGTATACTCAATACCTCAAACATCATGTATGGAAATGATGCAATCCTTGTTGACCAGACCACACACTAGAAGGTAAAGGGACGTCGATGTTTCGGTCCGTCCTGGACCATTCTCAGTCGACTTGAGAATGGCCCAGGACGGATCGAAACGTCGTCGTCCCTTCACCTTCTAGTGTGTGGTCTGGTCAACATACTTCAGCCACGTTATTGTGACTCATCGCCTGCCTACACTGCATAGCTGCGAATTTGCGGCGAGGCAGAAGCCAATGAAAACGGGCTGCGTGGTCTGAAATGTGAACTCTCCCAGGGACGGCTGCAAAGTCCTGGCACACTGACGTTAAGGCTCTGAGACGGTGATATGATCGACCAGAAGACCTCGGCTTTACAAGAGCAGAGCAAGACTCCACTAGGCAAACTGCCTTCAGTGCTTTCATATTAGGAGTGATTGGACCCGCGGGGGGGCGCTGTTATCAATTTCCGTGGGGCCGAAGTCTGCTTGTGCAAGGTGATGGCAGATTCATTGATGAAAATTAAGCCACCCAAGAGGTGGCACAGGCATGAATAGCCCGTAAGGGGTGACGTCAGGCGGAGGTCTGCATATGTAGGGTGACTTGAGCCCTGTGATAGAAGGGTGGGTGCGGGAAAATGTGTATTTAAGGGAGGGGGGGGGGGTAAGAGTTAATCAGACTTAGCGTGCATTGTTCCGTGCTCCGGCTGCAACGACCATTAAAGCCACAACCAGCGCCAACCGCTGAATTTAGGTGGGGGGGGGGGGGGAGGGGGGAGTTTGGAGGCAGGAGAGGGGGGGGGGGAGGGGGAAGTTTGGAGGCAGGAGAGGGGGGGGGGACTACTCGTTTGTTGTTGTTGAAGATTAAGCCACTGCAAGAGGTGGCACGGGCACGAATAGCCTGTTGTTTATAGTTTAAGATTCAGCTACTCGGAACAAAACGTTTCAAGCAGCACGGGCTATGGTGAGCCCGTAGTGGACTTACCTGGCACAGGAGCAGGGCTGTAACTTGATGAAATAGCCGTTGTTTATTGTTTCAGATTTAGCTACCCAGGACGAAGAAGTGTCCATGTAGCACGGGCTATGGTGAGCCCGTAAGACGTGAAATAGCCCGTAGAGGCTACTCGTATAGCGGCCCTGCTTCAAAAAGGGGTCGAGTCAGGCGAAGAAAATTCCAAACTATCATATTATTCCCAAGTCAAATTTGAGATCAAAAACGTGAAATGTCTTGGCATGCAGCGCGCGCGCGCAGTTGAGTGGACAGCGCTGTGTACGTAATCAAAAGTTCCGGGGTTCGATTCCTGGTCGAGATAAATGGCCAGAGTATCATTCACCCGATGCTCCTGTTCACCTTGCAATATAGGTACCTGGGAGTTAGACAGCTGCTACGGGGAGCATTCTGGGGATGAGTGTGTATGTGTGTGTAAAATATATGATATAGAAATGACAGCAAAAAAAAAAATCGGGAATCAGTACATTAGATAAATGGCGACTAGAAAGATGGGGTCCAAGAGCTAATACCTCGATCCTGTAGGCACATATAGTAAATACACACACATCATAGTGGTAAAACTGACTATTAACGCATAACCTTCAATTATACGATAATCATATATGATAATCTAAACTATATAATGCCTTATATAAGAGTATGAGCCACCGTAAACGGAAGCCTAATTAGTTGGCTTCAACGGTAGCCTAATTAGTTGGCTTCAACGGTAGCCTAATTAGTTGGCTTCAACGGTAGCCTAATTAGTTGGCTTCAACGGTAGCCTAATTAGTTGGCTTCAACGGTAGCCTAATTAGTTGGCTTCAACGGTAGCCTAATTAGTTGGCTTCAACGGTAGCCTAATTAGTTGGCTTCAACGGAAGCCTAATTAGTTGGCTTCAACGGTAGCCTAATTAGTTGGCTTCAACGGTAGCCTAATTAGTTGGCTTCAACGGTAGCCTAATTAGTTGGCTTCAACGGTAGCCTAATTAGTTGGCTTCAACGGTAGCCTAATTAGTTGGCTTCAATTTATAAATGAAATTTCAATTACCAGACAACTGGAGAGTAGCGAAGTCTTACAAAAATAAGGACCACGTGAGTCTACTTCAAGGAGAAACTACCCAGTGATCCTGACCAATTAAGACGATACGCACTGTACGCAGCCCATTCTTTTCATTTAAGTTCTTAAAGCAGACATCCATAGGTCACTGGTTCGAATCCGGTTCGAAGGATACGTTTTCTAATCACTTGGACTGGTCGGTAGAGTAACGACCTCGCTTACTGCAGGTCGGTGTTCGATCCCCACTGGTTCCAACGGATAGGCACCGTTTATTCTAACCGTTCCAACACAGATCCAATAGTCCTCAAATCCCAGCTTCTTGCTCTTTGCTGAGCGCTTTCGCCCCATAATTCTTTCAATAGAGTGGTAGACGGTTGGAACAAGTTAAGTGAGAAGGTGGTGGAGGCCAAGACCGTCAGTAGTTTCAAAGCATTATATGACAAAGAGTGCTGGGAAGACGGGACACCACGAGCGTAGCTCTCATCCTGTAACTACACTTAGGTAATTACACACACACACACACACACACACACGCGCACACACACACACACACATCTTTCACTAAGAGCATCTCTGGCTTTTGCCGGTGGATGGATGGGTGCCGGTGATGGAGTGTTCAGGGGAAATATTGAATTCCGCCCCTCGGCCAATACGCAAATTCTCTTCCGCTACTTACACAAACTTCCGAGCCATTTTTTTTCTCACCAGGATGCTTTCTCCTCCCTTTTCCCCTCTCCTCCGAGCCCCTCGCTGCATACTGATTCACCCCGGCCACCCCTACCCTTCTAGGGATGGAAGGGGGGGGGGGAGAGGCAGCTCATACTACTGCTCAAGCTTGACTCCTTTCTTATACTCCTAGCTCTCCCTCAATCTCACAGGAGCTGAGCGAGTTCCCACATACCTATAATCAACTTCTAGTCTCTTTCTATACCAGTGGTGGACTCTCTCTATACCAGAGTCCCCCCCTCACCCCTCTCTCTCCTTACAGCAGTGTGCGTCCTCCCCCCACCGTGGCTGACGCATCACTGACGCTCGCCCTTCATGACAGCCTGATGTCATCTGTGGAATTTGGGGGGTTGTATCTGTTTCAAGTTTGTGTTATTCAAACTTACACACATTCCCCTTTGATGTTTGCTTGCAGCTTGCTGTTTCATGCTTGTATTTTCCTGCTTCAAGCTTCGTTCTTTCGTTTTAACGTTTCCATTTCTCTAGTTCTCTTTTTTTTCGTCTTTTCAACGGCTCCAAATATTCACTTTCTAGAGTAAACTTTACACTCGTGAGGGTGAAATGTTTCTCCTTTCACCCTTCACTTCTGTGTCTCATTTTTTACTTTCAGGTTTGACATTTGTTCCCGCATGGTTTCTCAGTTCAACTCTCGTGTCTTATTTTCATACTTAGTGTCTCATTTCACCTTAATAATAACACTGCGCTCTCAAGATTCGCATTTCCACCTGTACTAGAAAATGGCAGCGGCTCACGAAATTGACACAATGTCCCACATTTTTCTGTCGGTGGGTCCTCAAGGTGGGTTAGGATTTGGGCACTTTAATACGACCGTTTCTTGACGTTGGGAACGCTGGTGAGAACAGGGCTGAAATATCACCATGTCTGTACGCAAGCCTAGCTATGCTCCCGGGGTTGAAAACTGCACAGTGCAGCCGCGAGCTGTTTACAACTATTTTGTGCCCATTTACTGTATAGTTGGAACCTATTTACTGTGAATTTGGAACCTAATTTACTGTGTATCTGGAACCTATTTACTGCATATTTGAAATCTTATTTACTGTGAATTGAAACCAACATACTGTGCATTTGGAACCTAATTTACTGTGTATCTGGGAACCTATTTATTGCATATATGGAATCTATTTACTACAAATTTGGAACCCTATTTACTCCATATTTGGAACCTATATTTACTGCATATTTACCACATATTTGAGATCTGTTTACTATGTGTTTTCGTTTCCACATTTACCCTGTAATTTGAAACAATTTAGAGAACAGTTTTGTATTCGTTTACCGGTCACGTTTTACACGTTTATTTGAATTTTGAAACTTACAATATACAGTATTTTGAAATTACAATGTTACGCTGTGTTTTGTACCTATTTACAATGAAAAATATGTATTATTGTACCCACTTGCAATGCATTTCGCACCCATTTACAATGCATTTTGTACCCACCTACAATGCCTTTTTTACCCACCTACAATGCATTTTTTTACCCACTTACAATGTATTTCCAGAGTCAAAATTAATTTACCTTGAATTTTACACATTTTACCCCGTATTTTTACAGGTACAGATTACCTGTAATTTTACAAAACATTTAACGCTTATTTTGCAATTATAAAAAAAACATTTACGGGTAGATACGCTTAACGCTGAGCGCGCTTATCACCCCCTCGCTAAATATATGTTCTGTAATTTGCTAGCGTGACGGAACGCTTAGGCCATAGTTGAGATAAATATGGCCAGTTTATTATGTGTTTTCTTGTCACCGTTTTATGCAGTTAAAACACCGAACACTGTTTCGGTGTTCTGTTCAGGGTACTGTTTTAAACGAGTTAATGTTCGTACTGAGGTGGAAGTATCTCTCATAGTCTGTGATTGTCTGTTTGGTCACCTATTTGTGCTTTGCGGGGACTGAGCTTTGGCTCTTTGGTCCCGCCTTTCAACCGTCAATCAACCGGTGTACAGATTCCTGAGCCTACTGGATTCTTTGTCATATCTACATGTAAAACTGTGTATGGAGTCAGCCTCCACCACATCATTGCCTAATGCATTCCACCTGTTGTGTGTGTGTGTGTGTGTGTGTGTGTGTGTGTGTGTGTGTGTGTGTGTGTGTGTGTGTGTGTGTGTGTGTACTTGTCTTTCTGCCGGTTGAAGGCGCAGCGTTAGAACTATTTTCAGGTTTCCACCTCAAATGTTACAGCCAGAACTCCCCAACTTTTCGGTCGACAACGGCCCAAGGGGTCCAGACCAGGTCCAAGCGTTCAGGCCAAGTCCAGGGGGTCCAGGCCAGGTCCAAGTGTCTAGAGACTCTAGACCAAGTCCAAGGGTCTGACCCCCGTCAGAGGAAGCCGCGCTGACTCCAGCTTACACGACTTGAAAGATGATCTACATGCGTTTAAATCCGAGTACTGTACCTGCCTAGATGTGTCTGCAAGTCTCTCACGCTAGTTCCTGTGTCCCGCCTTACCAGGAGGCCGTTGTTTAATGCAGCGACTCCACTGATATTTATTCCGGGAGACATCTCCCGTCACGCAGGGTGTAGTCGCACCTCCACAGGTCTCCAGTATCAGCTATTGATACTGGTAATGGCTCAAAAGGGCCACCACTTACGGGCTATTCATGCCCGTGCCACCTTTTGGGTGGTTTAATCTTCATCAATCAATCTGATATTTATTGCCTTACACTCAACCTTACACGTGTTCTCTCTTGTCTTATGCTGAACATGTCCCCTTTATTGACTTTTACACAATCTCCTGTATAATGCAGAAAGTAAAGAAACACTGATATTTCAAGTGGTACTTAGGTGAGATCCCAATGAAGGAGATTATAGCTTTATTAGCAAAGATCTGCTCGCTGCACATAAATAAAAAGAAACAAATAAAGAGATGTAAGAGGAAAGACCCAAGCAAAGACAGAAATAAACACACTGGAGACAGAGGAAAGCACTGATGAAGAAAATAACTCGTATTTACATGTCGATCTATTAGACATGAAGGTTCACACAGGCTGATATAAATCGGAGAAGTTTATACTCAAGAAAGACCTGCAGGTAACGCTCCTGTGCCAGGTAAGTCCACTACGGGCTCACCATAGCCCGTGCTACTTGCCCCGCTCCTGTGCCAGGTAAGTCCACTTCGGGCTCCACCATAGCCCGTGCTACTTGCCCCGCTCCTGTGCCATGTAAGTTACGGGCTCACCATAGCCGGTGCTACTTGCCCCGCTCCTGTGCCATGTAAGTTACGGGCTCACCATAGCCGGTGCTACTTGCCCCGCTCCTGTGCCATGTAAGTTACGGGCTCTACCATAGCCGGTGCTACTTGCCCCGCTCCTGTGCCATGTAAGTTACGGGCTCCACCATAGCCGGTGCTACTTGCCCCGCTCCTGTGCCATGTAAGTTACGGGCTCACCATAGCCCGTGCTACTTGGAACTTATTCCGAGTAGCTGAATCTATAACAACAACAACAACCTGCAGGTAAATACTGGGTTTGGAAATTGGGTAGTTGACCCATGGAACAAACTACTGCGTAACATCATAGCCACGGGATCGCTGGGTTGTTAAAGCGTAGTTTAGAGAGTTATATGGGAATGAGTTTGGGTGCATATATAAATACCAGGCCCGTATGGCCCAAGAGGCCTTTTGCAGTTGCCTTGAGTCTTATATAACTCTTTACACTAAGGACAGGCCGCTCTTAAGAGAGTATTTTAGACTCCCACACCAACACACACTTACTACCCCCCCCCCCTCCCCAAATATGCCACCAACACTCCTCATATTCCCCCTTAATGATGACGGTGAGTGATCACTGCTGAATTTTAAGGCAGTGATGATCAATGTGTCTCTTGGGCATCCCTTAAGTTCCCACCAACCTCTCCAGTCAGATAAGTGATGAAGATTATCTATATATAATATTTTCTTATATTTTCTTTCTAAATCACGTATTTTTCGTCATTTACACACATATATAGTATGTGTGTTTCATATTTCAGTCGCATATAGTCCTGGGGATCATTCAGGCTTGTTTGCACATATATAGTATATATATTTAATCTATATATCACATAAAATATCCGGAAACATAAAACCTTTCGTAAATAAGAACTACATTTATACAAAAATACATCTATTATAGCAACAACAATAATAATAATATTATTATTATTATTATTATTATTACTATTATTATTAATGATTACAGAGATGCAAAACAAAAGTTTATGCAACACTATGTGCCTTTATGAGAAATGCAAATAATAAAAATTACAAATATTTATATTATCCATTATATAAAATGGTATGTGTGTGTGATGAGTCTTGGGTCCTCCCAAAATAACGTGGCTTTTCGCTGGTATGCGCGCTATAGCCAAAAACTGACGTAATTTGAAATGAAATCGGCTCACGAAAGTGATGTACTGTCCCGTTTTCTGTTTGTGTCCTCCAGCTTAGCCTGTTAGGTCAGGAGAGCACACTTTCAATTAACGTTTTTCATGACGTTTTGAAACTTTAGGAGAATTTCCTGCCCTCCTAACCTACCAGACGACCCTTAACTTACTGTTTTGGAAAAATAAAAATCTATTTATTTTAATTTTTTGTTCATCACACATGCGCTTGCAACCCCCCCCCCCCCCCCCCCCCCCTCCGTCCGACACTCCCACACACATCCCTACACGCCACTACACGCCCCCCACACCCACACCCCCACACGCCCCCTACACCCCCACACGCCCCCTACACCCCCACACGCCCCCTACACCCCCACACGCCCCTACACCCCCACACGCCTCTACACCCCCACACGCCCCTACACCTCACCCATCCCGAAACCACTAACACACCTCCCTCTTATAACCATTAGCGTAAGGCACATTTACCACATACATCTCCCTCTCCTCGACGGGTTTGTTTCCCCCTCACCAGGCCCCCCCCCCCCCCCCCTCCAGAGTGCCTCTCGGCCCCACCACCTGTCAGTCCCCTCGGCACCGCCTCCCTAGGGACAAGGAGTGCCGGGTGCCACCTTGTTGAGGCACTCCCGCCGTAAACACTCCACATCCCTGGCCGTGCCCAGCCAGACCGTGGCCACCACGGCTCTTAGCTCGGCATTAAGGGTCCCAGTTAGTGGCGTGAAAGACTTAACGGCGGCTCGTCTACTCTTAAAGTGTTTCCTGGGCGAGACGGCATCACAGTTGTTCGTTCACATTAATGCTCTTAGTCGCAGGGAGGCTTAATTCCTCCAGCTGGGCTGGGCTGGCCTGGGCTGGGGCTGGGCTGGGCTGGGGCTGGGCTGGGCTGGGCTGGCCTGGGGCTGGGCTGGGCTGGCCTGGGCTGGGGCTGGGCTGGGCTGGGCTGGGCTGGCCTGGGCTGGGCTTTCTCAGCCGCCCCCGACTGACCTAGGCACTTGTTTAGTTCAACTTGTTCATTATGAATGTGAAGCATGTAAACTGGGCACGTGGAGGCGACAACCGCCTTCACGCGCCCACTTGGGGATTGTCAGCCAAAAAGATCTCAGTATATAGGCAAGACAACAACGTCTCTCTCTCTAGGCGTTTAACAATGCACAAACAACAGGGCTCCATCAAGGAACATATAATCGCCACAAACAACGAGACGATCACCAGGGATATTTTGACGAGCAACACCGAAATAACATTACCAATCAAACTGTAGGAGTGAAAACACCCTTAACTGCACTATCGGGCCGCAGCTTGAACGAGCATAGCTTGAGAACGGGTTTAACCTGTCCTCAGGCCAGGCTAGTTAACTGTGCGGCTGTCCCAATCCTTCTCCCCCTGTTCCAAGACACATTCATCCATTTGTACAACCCTCCTTTACTCCCAAAGTGTTTTATTCGCGTTCTCATCTCCAATCACGCCTCTCTAAAGGCTTCACCCACGACCTGCGAATATCAATAATTCTAGTTTAGTTCATTTATTATGCACCCCATACCCATCTTGTGGGCGGTAGTGGAAAGGGTTACAGAGGCACATAATGGGCTCAGGGACTGAACCCCACAATTCATTTAGCTAAGCAAGTTACAATCTTGATGAGCTAGTTACAATCAATAATTGCCAACAGAACCTATAAAAGGCCTAATCTAGGCCTAACTATACAACATTCTAGAATATAATAATATTAATTTATATTTACAGAAACTACTGATTTTGAATACGCAGAGCGTTAAATTTGATCAATGCGTCTTTGGCTATGGGCCAAACCCTGGAAACACAAACCGTAACTGTCTCTTATTTTCCGCTTGTTACAACTTGTAATAAAGTTGTTACATCTTGGTTTAACGTGTTTATGACGTATTAGAACGTTGTTACAACTTGCTATATTGGTTGTTATAACTGGTTAGGTGTTAAAACTTGTTCGAACGTTGTACCAACGTCGTAGTTTCGGTGTGTGTTTGGCGGGAAGAGCCATCCGGACGAGCCTAGCCTAAGGGCAGGTTGGGTCTGGCGGCTGGATTAACGAGCATTTGGCCTTTGTTTATGAGTCCGGACCGAGCGGTTGTGTGTGCGAGTGCCGAGACCTGATTGGTGTTGGGTTCATTGATTTGTCTTGTTTATTCAGCCCGCGTGGGGTGATTAATAACGGGATATTCAACTATTATTTTTGTTTGAACAAGCAGGGTTCGAGTCCCAAGGGAGGCAACTATGGGGTTGAGGATTGATGACCCAGCATCTTTAGCCCCTCTTATATTAGTCCCATTTGGGGTCTGCAGGGAGTTGCGTGCACTCAACTCTCTTGATGTCTGTAGAGAGTTACGTGCACACTGCTCTTCGGGATCTAAGAATTTGTGTGTGTGTGTGTGTGCAGGCGAGGAGTCACAATAACGTGGCTAAAGTATGTTGACCAGACCACACACTAGAAGGTGAAGGGACGACGACGACGTTTCGGTCCGTCCTGGACCATTCTCAAGTCGATTGTGATAATCATCTACACACACACTTGTATGTGTGTGTGTGTGTGTATTCACCTAGTTGTGCTTGCGGGGGTTGAGCTCGGCTCTTTCGGCCCGCCTCTCAACTGTCACTAACTACTATTTTTTTCCACACACACACACACACACACACACACACACACACACACACACACACACACACACACACACACACACACACACACACACAGGAAGCAACCCGTAACAGCTGTCTAACTCCCAGGTACCTATTTATTGCTAGGCAACAGGGGCATCAGGGTGAAAGAAACTTTGCCTCCACCGGGAATCGAACCCGGGCCACAAGATTACGAGTACCGCCCGCTGTCCACTCAGCTACCAGACCTAATATGTGTGTGTGTGTGTGTGTACTCACCTATTTGTGTGTATGTGTGTGTGTGTGGGTGTGTGTGTGTGTGTGTGTGTGTGTGGTGTGTGTGTGTGTGTGTGTGTGTGTGTGTGTGTGTGTGTGTGTGTGTGTATATGTGTGTGTGTGTGTGTGTGTGTGTGTGTGTGTGTGTGTGTGTGTGTGTGTGTGTGGTGTGTGTGTGTGTGTGTGTGTGTGTGTGTGTGTGTGTGTGTGTCTACCAATTTGTAAGTAGAGAGAGCGCTATGCACGCATTTCCTCGCTGTTGTTCTTATTTTTAAAAAAACACAAAATAACTCCAAACCTTGCAGTTGGTACGGCAGCCAACCTCACGGAGTTTATTCCAACTATCCCAAACATTACTTGGAAAAAAAAAACATATCCTGTTATCCCTTCTACACTTTTTCTTCTATGACATCTATCTCTTCCGGTTTAAGAACGCTGTTTTCTTATATCCTTTGACAAACTTGGGTGCGGTTATGTGCCCTTTCTTCTGCCTTCCAAATTGTGCCAAGTCCAGGGGCCAGATTCACGAAAGCACTTACGCAAGCACTTACGAACGTGAACATCTTTCCTCAATCTTTGACGGCTTTGGTTACATTTATTAAACAGTTTACAAGCATGAAAACTTGTCAATCAACTCTTGTTATTGTTATAAACAGCCTCCTGGTGCTTCAGAGCTCATTAACTGTTTAATAATTGTAAACAAAGCCGCCAAAGATTGATAAAAGATGTACAGGTGCGTAAGTGCTTTCGTGAATCTGGCCCCAGGTCCTTTAATCCTGCTTCCTGGTCTAGCTCATTTTCCTTTAAATTCTGCTTCAGTTCATTCAGTTCCACGCCTTTGGATATTTTATATTGGATAATGTTAGTTGATATGGGATAATTTATATTTTGGATATTATGTGCGTGTTGACACCGTAACGCGGCTGCATCCTCCAGCTTAATTCTCACGTACGTGAATAGATTCTTCACTTCCTGGTAACATGTGGGTGCCAAAGCATTGAGATTTTGTAGAGTAAAAGTCTCGAGTGCTGAGATGTTTCTTCTACAAACACATTCAGGAATTATATATATTTAATGACTCGCACATTACTTCTTCCAATACTAAAGTTTTGTTATTGAAACTGAAAAAAGAATTAACTTCGATACTCAAGTTTATATAAATGCACAAACCAAGTTAGTCTCTCTCATACTCGTGTCTACCATAACTTCATCAGTTTCTTTCTCATCTCTGTCTCATCTTAGTGAAGCATTCAACCTGTCTTCTTAAAAAGAACGTCGTTTTTGGCCGTTTGCCCGTATGGCCGAATATGGACGTAATTTGAAAATGAAAAAATAAATAAATACATTTGGGAATTTTTTTTCAACAACAGTAAGCTAAGGGTCCTCTGATAGGTTAGGTGGGCAGGAAATTCTCATAAAGTTTCAAAACGTTATGAAAAACGTTAATGGAAAGTTTCCTCTTCTAAGCTGGCCGAGTAAGCCGGACGACTCAAACAGAAAACGGAACAGTACGCCACTTTTGTGAGTTGATTTCATTTCAAATTACAGTACGTCCAAATCTGGCCATAGCGCGCATACCAGCCAAAAGTGACAGTTATTTTTAAGAGGACGGGTTGCATGTGCAGCTTGTCTAAACTTCTAAGAGGATTGTAGGCAAAAAATATCTCCATTGATTCCTAGTTGATTAGTTAGTTTTTTTCTTTCTTGTTCATGAGCTACCGGCACGGGGCGTTAAGGCAGTCTTTATTACCTGCCTGGAGATACCTGGAGAGGGTTTCAAGAGTTCTTCCACTCCCCGAGCCCAGCATGAGGCCAGACTCGTCGTTTATTTGACCCGGTAATAACTGTTTCACATTTCTGTCCTGCTTGCTGCACACGACATCGTGCATGTTGGACAGGTTGAGAGACGGGACTAAAGAGCCAAAGCTCAACCCCCGCAAGCACAACTAGGTGAGTACAGGACATCGTGCAGTTCGTATACAGAATCTCTGCAATTCATGATTCCATTCAATATTTCTGAAAATCTTATAATTCTGTTAATTTCCTCGACTTGTCGCCCAATTTCTCTCTTCATTATGAAAACTGGATAAATGCTAGAAATAATGATTTTTTTTAAATTGTGAAAGACTCGTGAATTACAGGAAAATTATATCAAGTATATAATGATTTCTGCAACATGTTATTCAAAGTAAAATGGTTCATTCAGTATCTAAAATAGTGTGTATGTGTGTGTGTGTGTTTATTATTTGTGCCTGCAGAATCGAGTTATTTGCTCTTGGACCTCGCCTTTCTAACCAATGTATTTTTCTTCTATGATGTCTACTACATATGCAGGCGACGAGTCACAATAACGTGGCTAAAGTATGTTGACCAGACCACACACTAGAAGGGACGACGACGTTTCGGTCCGTCCTGGACCATTCTCAAGTCACTACATATATTTCTCAACACACAGCCTTGCCCTAGGTCAGGATAGTGAGGTCAACACCATCATCACAGCCTTGCCCTAGGATAGTGAGGTCACCACGTAACATTACCAAGGGTGATGACCGTAGTGAGGCTCACAGACATCAGGACACAGAAGGCTGCCCCC
>NW_025565978.1:0-26359 GCF_020424385.1 Procambarus clarkii | reverse complement strand
ATTAAGAGTATCATTAATAAGTAGATTATATTTAAAAGGTATATTAATTTTAATGAGTTTAATGAGTATATTCAGTATTAATGTTGAGTTTTTACTCAATCATTCATCATTCAGACGAGCTCTGTCACAATTAAATTCAGGGAACTACCTCTACGGTTATTACCGACCGCGTGTCACTAACAGTAAGGCTGAGTGAATGACCGTGTTGGGTCTTGTGATTTTAAAAGAAGATAAATGCTAGGAAAATATATTAAATAGTCACATTTACGTTTAAAATGAAAAGTTTTAACTAAAATGTACTGCAGTGATTACAATATTTAGGAAACTGACGCCGAATATCGTTAGTTCAGTTCCTTACGTATATAACTCTCAGGGGATAGAGAGTTTGCACTCTAATTGGAAGAATTCATATATTTTGGATAAAAGTGGATGAGTTCTGTGAGAAATGAGAAGTAATGCTTTAATCGAAACGGAATGGGTTTGGTGTTGAGTGCCTGCTATAGTGGTAATTACGAACTGATTAGTAATTTTTATTTCTGAAATAAGCGTTGTTTGAGTAGTATCTGACATTTGTTGCTGCCCCAATTACACGAGTCGTTCATAGTTTAGGAACTAGTGATGAAGTTAGACAGGAGATCTTCCACGCAGAAGTTACCTTTTTGGTTCAATGAAGCTGTCAGTAGAGCAGAGATACGTCAACTACGTATAGCCAGCCACCAGCAGCTGTACGTCATGCAAGAAGGGGCGACGGTAGAATATTTTCGTGATCTTTTTATTGCAATTCTTTTTAGCATACGTAAGGTGCATTTTCATTTATGCAGTTACACTTTACTATATGAAGAGTTAAACGAAATTTTGTCAGTTGCTATCAGTGTTATACTTAAAAAACCACCCAATTTAATTTTATTCATTAACATATTTAGGTAAAACTGCCTTTATGCAGCTACCCTGTACTATATGAAGTGCTGCATAATGCATCAAAAACTCGCTAAATGTTGTTAAAAAATCCTCATCTCAAAGGATGGTTAATATAACAGGGCATGTGAGAAGTCTGCACTGCCAAACTTTGTTGCATTAGGAGAATGCCCTCAGGAATAAGAGGGCGAATAAAACAACAATGGTACTAAAAACTTCCCATCTCGTAGGATGGTTATTTATGCACAGAGTAGACATGACTCATGTTTTTTCTCATACTGATGGAAACATACTGATGGAAACATACTGATGGAAACATACTGATGGAAACATTCATCACATGCCTCTGTCAACATATTTTTTTGTATTAACACATTTAGGTACATCTGCATTTGTGCAGTTACCCTACACTATATGAAGGGGTGTACAGTGTGTCAAAAAGCTAGCTACTTTGGTTAAAATCCCCATCACACAGGATGGTTAGTAATATAAAGTCATGTGAACAGTAATCTGCACTGGCAAACTCTGGGTGCATTATGAGGATATCATGAACACAAGAGTAAAAAAGGCAGCAGTGGTACTAAAAGTCCCCATCTCGCAGGACTGTTAGTCATACAGGGCCATATGTTTAATAGCATGCACTGGCAAATTTTGGGTGTAATATGAGGATATCCTGAAGATCACGAGAGTGAATAAAGTAATTGCAAAGCTCAGGTACTTCATGCCAACGGGTCTGGTATGTAAGATTCTTGACGCATGAACTCTATGGATTCTTCCCACCGCATTTCACTATCCGTTTTAGTTAATAAACTATTAACAGAGCATATACACAGCCCCGACGGAAAACGAGGCTGTGTAAATGCAGGCGTATATGCAGGATGTGTGAGTGAGATGCTTGAATGGTTATGTGGAAAGAAAATATATGGCAGCTTCGAAGCGTTTCAAATGATTCGACTTTAGCTTCTGTTGACAAATGGCCCCGAGGAACGATATTCCACCCGAATGGTAGTCTGATTAACAGCACTCCAACGAATGGTTCTCCCTCCAAGTCTACTCCAACCATCAGTAGTTTTGCCACTCGTACACCAATCATTTCACTTGAGGTACAACTGTTTTAAGTACATACCTGTGGACGAGGTTCATTGTACCAACATAAGCCGCATTCACATTATTTATTTATCAATGTCAAAGTAATGAACATATTTAATTCACATGTGTGGTTGTAGATACGACACAACACAGAAGGCCCGGAAACCTTTGCATCAGGCGATCGGACTCTGAGAAGGAGGCTAGATAATTGTAACTAAAACAGCCACGATTTTATTAGGTTAGAAATATTAAGTAAATACCCACTCACACACACACATACACATACACATACACACACATACATACACACACGTACACACACACACACATGTATATATATATATATATATATATATATATATATATATATATATATATATATATATAATATATATATATATATATATATATATATAGACATATGTTGTACCTAGTAGCCAGAACGTCGTACTCGGCCTGCTATGCAAGGCCCGATTTGCCTAATAGGCCAAGTTTTCCTGAATTAATATATTTTCTCTAATTTTTTTCTCATGAAATGATAAAGCTACCCATTTTATTACGTATGAGGTCAATTTTTTTTTATTGGAGTTAAAATTAAAGTAGATATATGACCGAACCTAACCAACCCTACCTAACCTAACCTAACTTATCTTTATAGGTTAGGTTTGGTTAGGTAGCCGAAAAAGTTAGGTTAGGTTAGGTTAGGTAGGTTAGGTAGTTGAAAAACATTAATTCATAAAAACTTGGCTTATTAGGCAAATCGGGCCTTGCATAGTAGGCTGAGAAGTGCGTTCTGGCTACTAGGTACGACATATATATATATATATATATATATATATATATATATATATATATATATATATATATATATATATATATATATATATATATATATATATATATCCATGCGAATGCAGCCACACAGCTTCGAGCTATTTGTTGATTACGCAGTGAATTCATATCATTGTTTGGCGTCTTGGTTTTTACTGGGAATAGTAATGAAGTTGTGTGCCTTGCAGCGGCATCCCGGAGTCTGGCAAACCTGATATATATATATAACTCAAATACCAACTCATTCACTGCGTACGTCTTTTGTATACAAACTTTGTTGTTTACTTAGAACTTTTTTGTCATTATTCAGTCGTATAAGTTTCTTCATTATTTTAAATATTCTTTCGCTATTTTTGTGGCTGTGTCTGTGCCATTGCAAATCACTGTGTGTGCGTGTGTGTGTTTGTCTCCCTCTACCATTGGCCATTATGTCTCATTTCTTCATTATCTGTATTTGTGATATTTTGATCGCAACTCTCCATGTTCATCAAAGTTGGAATAATGATAACTGTTTGTATAATCGTCTCCGTCTGTGTAACCTTCTCGCTCTCTGAATAATGGACACTATGTAATCGTCAGTGTCATTAAAGTCTGTATTGTCTGTACAGGTGTCATTGTATGTATAACCGTCACTCTTTGCATAACTGTCACTGTCTCTTTAACAGACACTCTGAATGACTGTAACTGGCTGTATAACCATTATTGTCTATATAATTGCCCCTGTCTGTATAATTGCCCCTGTCTGTATAATTGCCCCTGTCTGTATAATTGCCTCTGTCTATATAATTGCCCCTGTCTGTATAATTGCCACTGTCTGAATTACCGTTACTATCTGAATAATCGTCAATATCTGTTTAATCGTCACGTCACTGTTTACATAATCCACACTGCCAATATAAATTACACTGATAATCGGCACTGACTAAATGACGACAACTTTCTGATAATCAGGACTGTTTCGATAATTGTCACTTTCGGATACTCGGCATTCTTTGTAAAATCGTCACTGTATAATCTTCTATCAGTATTAGCTTCACTGTGAGAATAATGAACACTGAGTTAGCCAGACTTTACACGATCTTCTTTCCAGATGAAGATTTTCCATGTTGCTGTCTTGGACTTACAATTCTACTCCTCAAGACTCGGTTCTCTGGGAATCTATCAGACAGAGAGGAGAGTTACGTAAAGTAAATCTAAGAGGAGATTTAAATCTAAAGTAAATTTAAATTAACTTAATGGAGAGTAAACGTATTCTGTCTCTCTCTCTCTCTCTCTCTCTCTCTCTCTCTCTCTCTCTCCCCTCCCTCTCTCTCTCTCTCTCTCTCTCTCTCCTCTCTCTCTCTCTCTCTCTCTCTCTCTCTCTCTCTCTCTCTCTCTCTCTCTCTCTCTCTCTCAAACAGGACATTAGCGTGCATTGCCTCAGCCTGTAGTTACACCCAGAGGAATTCAACACTCTCTCGTCTTCAGTACTCGGTGGCATTAAAAAGTCTTTTAAAGGTCAGGTCAAAACTTTTTTATTGTACATAAAAATTCGTTTCAAGTTGAAAATTCTATGAAGAAACAATCAAAGGTAAAAATTTATTGTGAAATAAGAAAGATTTCCTAATGGAACGAATTTTTCTTTTAATAAATTATGTTAAGATATAATACTGAATTAATGCCAAATTAATGCTGAATAAAGTATCAAATAATGTGTTGAAGTAAATTTTAAAGTAAATGTAAAAATGCTATAAGCAATGTTTAAGAAAAATTTGAAGTAGCAGCTGAAGCAAATGCTTAAGCAAACAAACACAGCAGCATATTTTGAAGCAAATTTTGATGTAAACATTGAAATTAATGTTGAAGAAATTTGCAATTTGCAATTAAAGTACATAACAATGTAAATATTGAAATGGATACTAAAGCGAATACTCAAGCAGATTTGAATGAATGCTGAAGTAGAGACTGAAATAAATACTAAAGAAGATACCGAGATAAATGCTGCAGTCGATAATGATGACAACTCTGAACTGAACACTAAAATAAAAGCTGAAGTAGACTTTGAAATAAATTCAGTACTTCCATAATATATTTCAAGCAACAATTTTTCCGCCACAAGCTGATCATTGAGGTGCCTGATCTCGATCAAACATTATCAAGAGTTGATTAGTAAAGATAAGAAAAATTTATATTTTAACTTTATTCCGGTCAATAAGTGTTTCCCGTTCATTACAACATGAAAATGAAGAATGCTCGAATAAAATACCGACAGCATTACTGTACTGCCGTGAGTGTAGCAGAATGAAGTACCAAGATCAAGCCAGGAAAGCTGTCGTTTACGGCGAGGTTTGTGCTGGAGGAACTCTAATGACCTTATATACGTTCGCCAGAACAACGACGCAAACCGAGCCACATTGTAATGAGACGAACGACTTGTTAAAGAAACGCGAGTCTGACTGCTCCTCGCGAACTCTAGAGTGACAAACGGCACTCAAATGACACTCAAATAAACCTGAGATATCAGTCATGCAAATCAACAGCTATCCTTCCGTTGCAGACGTTAGGATGAACCTAACAGATTGTGCAACACGAGGATAAACAATAACGGGAGGTGGAAAAAATAGACAAATTTTGCTGTTTAACAATTCTGAAATCGGAAAAAAAAGTGATTCAGCAGTCTGGATAACTTTTAAGGATTCTTTAAGGATTGATTTGTTTGTTAATATTTAATACTATTTATATTCTGATCATATTAGTTTTGATACCTTGTTTTTTATTTACCTCATTGTTTTGTCCTGATACTTTTATGTCTGAGGATAACAATTAAAGTGTTTAAAAATATACTCTAGTGTTTACATTTAAGGAATAATCCTTTAAAGTGGTCATCAGGATTAGCAATAGAGAACAAGATATAAAAATCTTGCTTAATGCACTTGGGTTAACAATGGATTAACCCTGGATTAACAGTCGATGATATCCTGTAGCATTACAGTGACTTAGTGTAACAGCCCCTCAGGATAACAAGGATAATCTCGGGTACTAGCAACTTTTCGTTAGAAAATAGACTTTAAACTAAATTTCCACTCAATATAAGTAAAGAAAAAAGGGAGAGGTGGGCACGATTAAAGAGTGAAAATAGATAAAAGTGGTTAAAAATAGGAGTCAAATGGAGGTACTATATCAACAAAAGATGAAACTCGAGATATTACATTCATTTTTAATTATTTTTTATTTAGAATATTTTTAAATGAACACTGATTCGAAAAACGCATTCAAATCATAGGAAGAATATACAAAGTAACGACTCAAAACAATTTACTACACCTCATTCCTAAATATCAATCCTCATGACTAAAAGTCTAACCTTTACATATGCAGGAGAGAAAAATGGGAATCTTTATGCTCATCATTTACCTTTCCCCAACAATTTCTGCCTTGGGTAGGATATGGTAAGGTTGTATTATAAACTGGGAAAACGCCAGCGATGCTGATAACTATATTACATTAGATTGCTACCAAGATAATCAAACAGTTCAATTGAAAAATTCTAGTGCTAAGTAATGAAGTTGACCTTTTTGGAGATGAAGTTGAACTCTTCAATGACTCTGAAGAGTTCACGACACGAGCTGAACCTGGCAGGCAGGACCATTTGGAACTTTCAGTCAAATGGCACATCAAGTACTTTTGATCAGAAGGAGTTGAAAAACTAGTTCGCTCTCATCTTGAAGGTGCACTACTTTCCTGGATGTTTTGCCCTGTAATTGATCCGTCTTCTGATCAAGATAGAGAACCGTGTGAAAGGACTCATCTCTAGTCATGACCCATTCATGTTGGACTGGTCAATACCTCAGAAACTTCACCACCGGAGAGATGTTTGCAAAATTTCCGAAAGCTTCCCATCTTGCATAACTTCGTGGACAATAAGAAGATAGCCACCACAACACAAGGTGCTCAGTCCTCAACAGCCTAATGCTTGCTGTGCTTTTGAAAAAAAATCACTATATGAGCGATTATTCGATCAAAGGCTGAATCATATTTGGAACGTGTTCTTTCAGTTTGTAGTTACAAGTGCAATCAAAATAATTGGCCATGTGATAGGTCTGGTACACAGATGGTTCCACCATCATCTTATAAACATGATTGCAATGTAACATTCAATCAATTTTTCCTCCCAATGAAAAATGAATTATTTCAATATATTTGTATATTTCTAGTTATTGGCATCAGATGGGCTGATGTTGGATAATAGCCCTAAGCTTGCAGGGTTTTAAGATAATTGTTACTTTTCCTCGTCAGAGAGAGAGAGAGAGAGAGAGAGAGAGAGAGAGAGAGAGAGAGAGAGAGAGAGAGAGAGAGAGAGAGAGACAGACAGACAGACAGACAGACAGACAGACAGACAGACAGACAGACAGACAGACAGACAGACAGACAGACAGACAGACAGACAGACAGACAGACAGACAGACAGACAGACAGACAGACAGACAGACAGACAGACAGACAGACAGACAGACAGACAGACAGACAGACAGACAGACAGACAGACAGACAGACAGACAGACAGACAGACAGACAGACAGACAGACAGACAGACAGACAGACAGAGGAGAGAGTTTACGAGAAGTAAGAAAGTGTGAAAAAATACAATTGTCTTTAATATTGAATTTAAGTTCAGTTGTCACTGCCTCGTGACATTTTTTCAGTAAAATAGATATTTCTCTCCCTCTCTCTAGGCGACAATACTCAGATCTCTGAGTGGAGGAGGAGAGTGAGAGAAGCCTGAAGTACCTCCGTAAGAGCAGAGGCTGAGATCCGGGACGAGTCTATCGGTACAGGAAGAGCCTATCCTGCAAGCGAGGCTCCGGTCGCTAACGGAAACATAGCGTCCAATTGCTCCTCCCAGATGGCCCCGCAGATGGTCCACAAAATGGATTGGGGGAGGCTGAAGGGTCGGTGGTCAGGTGGCGGGGGGTAGTTGAGGTGAGAGTGAGGGGGCCACGCACCCCAAATGATGGGAACTAAAAGTCTACATACCTTCTCTACCACTCTCACCACCATCGCTACTTCCTAACCAAAATAACACTGTGGCCACAACAATCATGTAAAATAGTTTCATTGCAACCACCGCCACCATCTACCAACAACACATTTATCATCGCTACTGTCAACAACCATCACGGTCACCACCTCTACCAACATGATGACCACTATCAACAATTTTGTGAGACTCCGCCCCACTGCATTCTCTGTAAACATTTGATGGTCACAAATTACCAAAAGACTTTCAACGAGGCAGCACAAACTTCTTTGTTTTGTCTACATGGACATTAAGGTCTTTTACTTGCTTCAGAGCGAGAAAGAGTCACATGACCTTGTGCGTCCCGCAAAACAGAGGTGCACAGTTAAGATGAGTGTTCCAAGCATAAGCTAACGATCACTCATGAGTATCGAAGACGTGATTTACTCATTCATTCCTTCCTTCCTTCCCCAGCTTTCGTTTTCCATATATTTACTCGCATATTCTCAAACAATAATTCATCCACCATGCGTCTGTTTCGCTGTCTCTATGGGCCACGCAGATCTCCACTCACTCACCAGATCACTCACGCAATTATTTGCCAACCCCTTACATGACGTTCTCGTTCACAAACTCATGTTCCTACTGACTCCTTCAATTACTCAAATTTCCGCCCGTATACAGTCTCTCATTTTCTCAGCTACATTTACATCTTCATTTACTGATGCAGGAACCCTCACCCCACTCACGCATTTATTTACACGAACCCTACCTCACAAACTCCCTCAATTAGTCATGCACTCACCCTCTCACTCACCCTCTCACTCACCCTCTCTCTCAGAAAGTACACCCACCCTCTCAGGCTGAGAAATGAAACAAATAAATAGTCTGACACATAACGTTGTCTTACCCAAGAAAGGTTTCGAGTCTCGTTCAACTTTCCACACTAGTCTTGGCCAAAAGCGAAATGTAAATTGCTAAGTCCTGATAATTAATCCCGTGTAACTGATAATTAACACCTAGGGTCTGGTAATTAGCACCAAGGGACCCATAATTAACTTTAATCGACTGATAATTGACGCTAAACGACTGATAATTAGCATCAAGGGACTCATAATTAACACCAGGGAAATTATATTTAACAACGTGGAACTGATAATGATTAAGGATATTTAACACCAAGGCAGTTATGTTGACCCCTTTATTCTTATAGTTTATTAACAAAAATAATATCAATAATAATAATAATAACACAAATACTAATAATAATAATAATAATAATAATAATAATAATAATAATAATAATAATTAGGTGAAGATTAATAGATTTAAATGACATAAATGAGCTCACTCAATTAATTTTATTTCCGAGACGATGGTGGGAAATTACTGACGCGTCAGACAAGACACATATAACAGTTCGCACGACGAGGAAGCTCATATATATTCCTCTTATGTGACTGGTCAAGAAAACGCTGATATACAACTAATCAATTTACTTATTAAGAATGAAAATATATTAAAATTTGTTCTTTACACATTGTAAAAATATTGCAGCCAAATGCTCTAGGAAAATTAATTCTATGCGGAGTGTAGCTCACAATCTAGATGCTCTGAGATGTATAACTCTATCATTCCAAACTTAGATATATAATAAAGTACTCACAACTAATTTGGGATCCTGTCCAGAGTATTATTTTTACGTAATAAAGAAAAATACTCATGAGCAAGTCGGGGGTGTTCTTGCTCTTGTAGTAAATTGTTCACACAGTCACTTAGATAGTGCTGGCAGGGGTCGCGTTTCAATTACAGAGGTCTTTCTGGTCTCTTAACTCTGTTTTGTGAGCCGTAGAAAAGAAGTTCCAGTTGAATAGATGGAATTGAATCTGTAGTGGTGATGGTTTCATCAGACGTAGAATGATGCGTAACTTTCTTTTAATGATATCTAAAACATACGCATTAAAGAATCCATAATTGTTTGAACCTGCTTTATTACAATCAGTTCATCGTCAATTTGTTTCTTACCAAAGTGGTGAATAAGAGCACGCTTGACCTGACACATCAGTGACAGGTACATACCATCAATGACAGTGTCATCAACATGACAACAGTTGATGTCAGGCAAGGACCATGTCAACAAGGACTTACTGCTTAATAAAACTTATGAAAATATTCTCAACTAAGACACCAATGGAGGCACCCGTATCCGCACCATCAGTTTGTTGATACATCACACTATACATGCTTCAGGCACTTTCCTAAGTAAAAATTCTAAGATCTCATAAGTGAAAACTGGATCCCGACTAACCCTATCCATCATCATTCTAGTAGTCTCATCCCATGGCTCGTTGGTGAACACCGATTCAACATCCAGAGACGCTCTCACGACGGATCCCAGCAATAAGTCGACAAAATTCCTTTACAGACTTAAGGCTGAAAGCGGATTTCACGTATGGAACCAGCACGGTGGAAAAATATACATACATACACACATATATATGTGTATATATATATATATACATATATATATATATATATATATATATATATATATATATATATATATATATATATATTAGTATATTTTGGTAGCAGTCTTTCCTGTAGACATATATTATTAAATATGACCGAAAAAGTAAGATTAATAATTCTAACACGAATTTTCTCAATCTTTCGTACATTACGCTTCACTGTTGGAGGTAAATCAAAAATCACTTCTCCAAAATTCATTTTTATTTCTAGTCTGACGCGACACGGGCGCGTTTCGTAAAACTTATTACATTTTCAAAGACTTCACAAATACACAACTGATTAGAACGTATCTCTGATTTTATATCTACATTTGAGTGAGGTGGGAAGGGTGATGTGGCATTAACACAAGACAGAACAGGAGGGGATATTAATAGGGTATTAAAAGTATCAACACAAGACAGAACAGAAACAATGGGTATTGAATAGAAGTGTTTGTAGAAAGCCTATTGGTCCATATTTCTTGATGCTTCTATATTGGAGCGGAGTCTTGAGGTGGGTAGAATATAGTTGTGCAATAATTGGCTGTTGATTGCTGGTGTTGTCTTCTTGATGTGTAGTGCCTCGCAAACGTCAAGCCGCCTGCTATCGCTGTATCTATCGATGATTTCTGTGTTGTTTACTAGGATTTCTCTGGCGATGGTTTGGTTATGGGAAGAGATTATATGTTCCTTAATGGAGCCCTGTTGCTTATGCATCGTTAAACGCCTAGAAAGAGATGTTGTTGTCTTGCCTATATACTGGGTTTTTTGGAGCTTACAGTCCCCAAGTGGGCATTTGAAGGCATAGACGACATTAGTCTCTTTTAAAGCGTTCTGTTTTGTGTCTGGAGAGTTTCTCATGAGTAGGCTGGCCGTTTTTCTGGTTTTATAGTAAATCGTCAACGATTTGATTATATCAAATTGTAAATTTATAGTAAATCGTTGACGATTTACTATAAAACCAGAAAAACGGCCAGCCTACTCATGAGAAACTCTCCAGACACAAAACAGAACGCTTTAAAAGAGACTAATGTCGTCTATGCCTTCAAATGCCCACTTGGGGACTGTAAGCTCCAAAAAACCCAGTATATAGGCAAGACAACAACATCTCTTTCTAGGCGTTTAACGATGCATAAGCAACAGGGCTCCATTAAGGAACATATAATCTCTTCCCATAACCAAACCATCGCCAGAGAAATCCTAGTAAACAACACAGAAATCATCGATAGATACAGCGATAGCAGGCGGCTTGACGTTTGCGAGGCACTACACATCAAGAAGTCAACACCAGCAATCAACAGCCAATTATTGCACAACTATATTCTACCCACCTCAAGACTCCGCTCCAATATAGAAGCATCAAGAAATATGGACCAATAGGCTTTCTACAAACACTTCTATTCAATACCCATTGTTTCTGTTCTGTCTTGTGTTGATACTTTTAATACCCTATTAATATCCCCTCCTGTTCTGTCTTGTGTTAATGCCACATCACCCTTCCCACCTCACTCAAATGTAGATATAAAATCAGAGATACGTTCTAATCAGTTGTGTATTTGTGAAGTCTTTGAAAATGTAATAAGTTTTACGAAACGCGCCCGTGTCGCGTCAGACTAGAAATAAAAATGAATTTTGGAGAAGTGATTTTTGATTTACCTCCAACAGTGAAGCGTAATGTACGAAAGATTGAGAAAATTCGTGTTAGAATTATTAATCTTACTTTTTCGGTCATATTTAATAATATATATATATATATATGCCTATACTTGCATAAACCACAAGTGAAGATAAACAATCTTTGGACAACACCCACCAGTGGGACTCGAACCCAGAAAGCACAACTACCTTCCAGTAGCTGGCATAACTAGTATGCTTTAACCCACTACGCCATCAGACCTTACAAAAGAAGTAGATAGTTCGAGATATATATATATCTCAAACATCTCTACCTCCCGAAGGCACCAGATGAGTGAGGGGTCAGTCTGCATTTTTCGTCAAGCCACTGTCAATGTGAGAGAACTCGTGTCCAGCTTATAAGCCTATACTTGCATAAACCACAAGTGAAGATAAACAATCTTTGGACAACACCCACCAGTGGGACTCGAACCCAGAAAGCACAACTACCTTCCAGTAGCTGGCATAACTAGTATGCTTTAACCCACTACGCCATCAGACCTTACAAAAGAAGTAGATAGTTCGAGATATATATATCTCAAACATCTCTACCTCCCGAAGGCACCAGATGAGTGAGGGGTCAGTCTGCATTTTTCGTCAAGCCACTGTCAATGTGAGAGAACTCGTGTCCAGCTTATAAGCCTATACTTGCATAAACCACAAGTGAAGATAAACAATCTTTGGACAACACCCACCAGTGGGACTCGAACCCAGAAAGCACAACTACCTTCCAGTAGCTGGCATAACTAGTATGCTTTAACCCACTACGCCATCAGACCTTACAAAAGAAGTAGATAGTTCGAGATATATATATATCTCAAACATCTCTACCTCCCGAAGGCACCAGATGAGTGAGGGGTCAGTCTGCATTTTTCGTCAAGCCACTGTCAATGTGAGAGAACTCGTGTCCAGCTTATAAGCCTATACTTGCATAAACCACAAGTGAAGATAAACAATCTTTGGACAACACCCACCAGTGGGACTCGAACCCAGAAAGCACAACTACCTTCCAGTAGCTGGCATAACTAGTATGCTTTAACCCACTACGCCATCAGACCTTACAAAAGAAGTAGATAGTTCGAGATATATATATCTCAAACATCTCTACCTCCCGAAGGCACCAGATGAGTGAGGGGTCAGTCTGCATTTTTCGTCAAGCCACTGTCAATGTGAGAGAACTCGTGTCCAGCTTATAAGCCTATACTTGCATAAACCACAAGTGAAGATAAACAATCTTTGGACAACACCCACCAGTGGGACTCGAACCCAGAAAGCACAACTACCTTCCAGTAGCTGGCATAACTAGTATGCTTTAACCCACTACGCCATCAGACCTTACAAAAGAAGTAGATAGTTCGAGATATATATATCTCAAACATCTCTACCTCCCGAAGGCACCAGATGAGTGAGGGGTCAGTCTGCATTTTTCGTCAAGCCACTGTCAATGTGAGAGAACTCGTGTCCAGCTTATAAGCCTATACTTGCATAAACCACAAGTGAAGATAAACAATCTTTGGACAACACCCACCAGTGGGACTCGAACCCAGAAAGCACAACTACCTTCCAGTTGCTGGCATAACTAGTATGCTTTAACCCACTACGCCATCAGACCTTACAAAAGAAGTAGATAGTTCGAGATATATATATCTCAAACATCTCTACCTCCCGAAGGCACCAGATGAGTGAGGGGTCAGTCTGCATTTTTCGTCAAGCCACTGTCAATGTGAGAGAACTCGTGTCCAGCTTATAAGCCTATACTTGCATAAACCACAAGTGAAGATAAACAATCTTTGGACAACACCCACCAGTGGGACTCGAACCCAGAAAGCACAACTACCTTCCTAGTGGGTTTAAGCATACTAGTTATGCCAGCTACTGGAAGGTAGTTGTGCTTTCTGGGTTCGAGTCCCACTGGTGGGTGTTGTCCAAAGATTGTTTATCTTCACTTGTGGTTTATGCAAGTATAGGCTTATAAGCTGGACACGAGTTCTCTCACATTGACAGTGGCTTGACGAAAAATGCAGACTGACCCCTCACTCATCTGGTGCCTTCGGGAGGTAGAGATGTTTGAGATATATATATCTCGAACTATCTACTTCTTTTGTAAGGTCTGATGGCGTAGTGGGTTAAAGCATACTAGTTATGCCAGCTACTGGAAGGTAGTTGTGCTTTCTGGGTTCGAGTCCCACTGGTGGGTGTTGTCCAAAGATTGTTTATCTTCACTTGTGGTTTATGCAAGTATAGGCTTATAAGCTGGACACGAGTTCTCTCACATTGACAGTGGCTTGACGAAAAATGCAGACTGACCCCTCACTCATCTGGTGCCTTCGGGAGGTAGAGATGTTTGAGATATATATATCTCGAACTATCTACTTCTTTTGTAAGGTCTGATGGCGTAGTGGGTTAAAGCATACTAGTTATGCCAGCTACTGGAAGGTAGTTGTGCTTTCTGGGTTCGAGTCCCACTGGTGGGTGTTGTCCAAAGATTGTTTATCTTCACTTGTGGTTTATGCAAGTATAGGCTTATAAGCTGGACACGAGTTCTCTCACATTGACAGTGGCTTGACGAAAAATGCAGACTGACCCCTCACTCATCTGGTGCCTTCGGGAGGTAGAGATGTTTGAGATATATATATCTCGAACTATCTACTTCTTTTGTAAGGTCTGATGGCGTAGTGGGTTAAAGCATACTAGTTATGCCAGCTACTGGAAGGTAGTTGTGCTTTCTGGGTTCGAGTCCCACTGGTGGGTGTTGTCCAAAGATTGTTTATCTTCACTTGTGGTTTATGCAAGTATAGGCTTATAAGCTGGACACGAGTTCTCTCACATTGACAGTGGCTTGACGAAAAATGCAGACTGACCCCTCACTCATCTGGTGCCTTCGGGAGGTAGAGATGTTTGAGATATATATATCTCGAACTATCTACTTCTTTTGTAAGGTCTGATGGCGTAGTGGGTTAAAGCATACTAGTTATGCCAGCTACTGGAAGGTAGTTGTGCTTTCTGGGTTCGAGTCCCACTGGTGGGTGTTGTCCAAAGATTGTTTATCTTCACTTGTGGTTTATGCAAGTATAGGCTTATAAGCTGGACACGAGTTCTCTCACATTGACAGTGGCTTGACGAAAAATGCAGACTGACCCCTCACTCATCTGGTGCCTTCGGGAGGTAGAGATGTTTGAGATATATATATCTCGAACTATCTACTTCTTTTGTAAGGTCTGATGGCGTAGTGGGTTAAAGCATACTAGTTATGCCAGCTACTGGAAGGTAGTTGTGCTTTCTGGGTTCGAGTCCCACTGGTGGGTGTTGTCCAAAGATTATATATATATATACATATATATATATATATATATATATATATATATATATATATATATATATATATATATATATATATATATATATATGTATATATATATATACAGTGTTTCTATGTCTCTACCTCTCTCACAGACCAGCTTCAACATGTAAAATGCAGATAATAATTTTGTAACGTTTAAATTAAAACTTATTTGTGACATGAATAAATCTGAGATGTTTGCTACATATTTCTCTACTCAACACTTTTCGTAAAAAAAATCAGGGCATAGATAAATTGTAAATATTCTTTTATATATTTTTTTCAGGTGATGTCGTCGAACTCTGATATGTAAACATTTTATATAACTTCCCGCTGTAAACATTTTCAGCTTGTACCTCAGATGTATTTTAGAAAAATAGCTTGATACGAGAAATATATATATGTAAATGTTTGGAATTGAACGCTGATTTTTTTCTTTTTCAACGGAGGTAGAGTGAGACAGATGGAGAGGAAGAAAGAGAAAGAAAGAAAGAGAGAGAGAGGGAACGGATAAATAGATAAAAAAGTTATAAAAGAGAAAGAAGAAAGATATAGAGAGAGTATAAAGCAGATGATACAGAGTATAGGAATTAGTTTTTTATATAATCAGAAAGATTATTGGAGACTAGTTCTTAATACCTATTCCGAGGTAGGAGTTTAGGTTATTATTATTATTATTATTATTATTATTATTATTATTATTATTATTATTATTATTATTATTATTATTATTATTATTATTATCAGAAGTAGTAGTAGTAGTCATTCTTTTTTCGTATTTTTTCCATTTTTGAAATGAAAGGGATGGGAACTATTAAGAGAAAGCGCCAAGCTATTACGACTATATGACACTGGGAAGGGATCAGGACAAGGATTTGGGATGGGACGGGGGAAGAAATGTTACCCAATCCCTTGGACGGTCGGGGATTGAACGCCGGCCTGCATGAAGCGAGATCGTCGCTCTACGGTCCAGCCCAAGTGGTTGGTCATTTTTAAATGAAAGTCTGATTTGGTGATCGGCCTGTTGCTAAAGCGAGCCTCATAAACGTACGTATTTCAGACGCAAGCACCGTTGTAATGGCTGTAGTACATAATACATCTCGCAGAGAAGCTAAAGTGTAGTTAGTAATTTATTGACTTGTGGAAAACACGCAGGCCAGCAACATCTCCCCCGCGTGTGGGAGGCTGCGTGTACGACATACGACCAGTAGCAACCAACTTGCTGCTCACTTGATACGTGGATTTGATTGGGTTTCTGTCCAACAATTTTTGAGATAACAGTTTGCGAAGACATTAAATTTTTTTAATAATATTCTCTTATTGACCTGATTTGCGAGTTATGGATTTTCAAAGACCCCACTTTTACACGTTATATCGCACTATAACGCATTATATCTATAAGAATCTCTTGAAGCAGACCGGCAGGATTGACAAACCCCTTTTCTTTTAGTTGTTGAGGAACTACAGGCAGACAAGCTAGTTTTTAGGTTGTCTGCTTCATTATAATATCGATGATTTTCATTTACGGGCTATTCATGCCCGTGCCACCTTTTTAGTGGCTTAATGATTATCAATCAGTTAATTATTTTCATCAGTTTCTATTCCAAAAATAGATATGAGAGATATCATTGATTCTTTCCTTAGATTTCAAGCGTGACTATATTATTTGTTCCTCGGTGAGATAGGCAACAGGTTGTTTTCTAGGCCAACAATAAGTTGCATATTTCGTCTCCAAGATAGAGTAGTTTAATGGGATTCATTGAAGTGAATTACATTATCTTGCGTATCATAACAAAAATGTGCAATCATCTATATAGACACTCTCTCTCTCTCTCTAATAAATTCGAAAGCAAATTTCTTATTTACACAACCAATCATTTCTTTGACATTATGAGTAACATGATCTGTCTCACTTTTTAGTAGCCCTCTTTTAAATGCATATGGAAGGACAAAGTTTTTGCTACTACCATTCCATATCCCTCCAGCCAGACATCTTCCCTCCACATCCCTCCTCACGCTCTGCCTCCCTCGTGACCCCTTCCCTGCTCATCACTCTTATCCATTATCCTCTCCCTCTGTCATGAACATCCCTCCAATCTCCCCTATACCTATCCTCCTACCCCCACCTCCCCCCCCCTCTCTTTCTCCTCATCTTGACTTTGTTTATCAAGCGGGCCGGTACATGGCAAGTTGCTAATCAACGTAGTGGCCGGAGAGGCTGGAAAAAGTGCAGCCAATGCATATTAATAGGCCTCTGCCTGCAGGGGGTACACGCGTCACGGTATAATTTCATTATCACCCCTAAAAATATCTGGACCATGTTTACCAGCTTCTCGTGTGCTGGGGGATGCACGGATGCTGCATCTGCGACGCTCAGGGAAAGTCCTGCTCATCCACCTTGCAGGCTTTCAGGGAGTAATGAACACTAATAGGCTGAGCGAAGGTTTATTTCATTTGCACCTACCATCTACCTACACTAAAACGTTTCTTACATCTTTGGCTTTGTGTTGTGGTTATGTCCTATCAACCAAGGGGGCGATATTTTGGTCACTACAAACATTTATTGCCCAACCAGTAAGTATTCTTTAGTCTTGAGCATTGTCTTGGGATAATTTAAACACTCAATATATATATATATATATATATATATATATATATATATATATATATATATATATATATATATATATATATATATATATATATATATATATATATATATATATATATATATATATATATATATATATATATATATATATATATATATATATATATATATTCCTGGACTAACGTAAACGATCATCGTATTTACGCCTAAATACGGGGTACCTTTAACGGTATATATATCTCTGATCCTATCAAATTATAGTTGAAAATCTGTGGTATAAGTACAGATTTTGGACTATGTTCAGAACTAAAGTATACCTGCTGGTTGGTCAGTAAGCTTTAGTAATTGCCTTAATAACCCTCCACAAGATGATTGGCTGTAAGCCCAACACTACCATCAATTAACTGCGAAACTAGCAATTTCTGTTGAGTTCTGCAATTAAATACATTTTTATTCTCTTTTAACGGAGCCCGTTTGTAGTGTTTCGTATATATTCTTGTTATTTTTGCGGGAGGTTGTTTGCTAGTGTTTTTTTTCACTTCTACATCAATATATATGTTTTATTGTGTTTTTTGTGTTCTCTCCTCTCTTTCTTTTGTATATGAGGTTTATATGTTTTTTATTCTTTCTTGTTATTTAGTTCAATCGAAAGATCTAAGGGATTTGACTTAAAACTCTAATACCTTCTACAAGATAAAAACTGCAATCGTACTTTCCTTTTTTAACCTGAGACTAGGGTTTATTATTGATGATAATGGTAGGAACAGAACATTGGGGAGAGTATTGCATACTGATGGCGGGAGTAAACTTGCCCTTCATATAAGGAGAGACCTACTTCTTAGGGCTGTAGGCTCCTTGCTTGTCCTGCTTGCTATTGTCAGCAGGTAGTTCTTTATGGTTCATCAAGCGAAAGATTTAATCCCCAAGATGAAACGTCATCACAATGACCACTAAATATTTCGCCCATCTATACGCCTGTTTCAGGATCAATGTCGTGCAGTCTTGTAATTCTAGAAATCTACTTGAGGTTATCTTGAGAGGATTTCGGGGTTTAGCGTCCCCGCGGCCCCGTCCTCGACCAGGCCATCTTTGTAACCCCCCCCCCTACCCCAGGAAGCAGCAGCTGTCTAACTCCCAGGTACCTATTTACTGCTAGGGACATCAGGGTGAAAGAAACATCCACCTGGGATCGAACTCGGAACCTCAGGACTACTAATCCGAAGTCCACCCAACTGTCAGACGCCATGTCAGTAATGATCATTTCCTGTGATTTTTCCTGTTGTCAATGTAACCTGTCATCCTGTACTCCAGGAAGAAATTGTTGGAAGTTGCTAATCAATTTATATGCCTCGTCACAGGAAGCTTTTCCTCACTTGTATGTAAAAGCTTGAGTTAAGTTTATCAGCAATTTCTAGCGTTTCAAGAATGAGTAGGTGATCGTTGAAGTTGACATTCCTCAACAAGATACACACTCGTCTTTGATTAACTTGAGCCATTTAAGTGACTTCCAGTCTGTTTTTAAAAGGCAGTCCCTATCAGCTGCTGAATGGAATTTGTGTTACCAGGTACTTCCTATTGCCATACCACTGCAAAAGACTCTGAAATGTCAAGACTAACGCTACAACTGATCTTTATTTATCCAGTGACTGATGCCATTTGGTAAAAACGTTCAACAAGAGGTCGGTAGCAGATCGACTCCTTCTGAAACTATGCTATTGAATACACATTAACTGTTAACGATCATGAAATGCTGTAATATTTTGTAAGATTGTACTCACTCTCTCTCTCTATCGTAAAGAAATTTTCTTTAAGCCCCGCTCTGTTCCCCTAGATATTAGTTAAACGGAAAAAATAGGAGTGTGTAAGACGCGATAAGATGCGTTTTAAAAGCATCAACATTCTTATAGATCAATAACTTTTTCTGATAAGGATATGGAAGTTCAACTTTTATTTGTTTTCGATGATGGCATAAAACGTGGAAAAGGAGATTGGTGGGACGGAAGTTGGTGGGAGGGACGTTGGTGGGAGGGACGTTGGTGGTAGTGATATCGACGAAGGAATATGAGTTGAGTCACTTAAGAAAATTTGGTTTCTGAAGACAATATTAACTCTAAGATTATCGGTTAGCAAACACTAAATTGCAGAAGGTGGTATAGACACTGATCTTGTCTATTTATGTGAAGATAAGCTGAAGGCTCTCTTCCTAAGCTCCCTTCACTCTGACTCCCTTCTCGCAGGGGGAAAAGTATTTCCCCAAAATCATGCTAACAACAAAGGCACATGGGAATTAACAAGAAATAAAGGACTGCAGAACCAAACTTTACATTTTCTGTGACTGCTGATACTAAGGTCACACTTCCAGCTACTTATAACACTACCAGTGTAACAATTGTTTCGTACAACACCTGTTATACCGTCACTTATAACACTGCATGCACAACCATTGTCTTGTACCACGTTTATGTTTTCATCTTATGAGAAACTGGAAGCAAGCGAGGAGCAATAGACTCCATTTTATAGCATGAATTTCGAGAAATGTCCGGATGACATAAAACACTGACCCCCAGGTTCAACCCAGAGAGAATTCCAATTCTGAAAAGGGATAAACTTTGTGTATAAGTAAAATTTGAAGGTTGACCTTGCATGTGCTATACGAAGCACCATTTTATGGCATAGTTTCTTATAGACTCGCCTAGCATTTCAAATGATTATTCTAATAAATTATACAGGACTGTATATCGTGGCCTTTACGTGTTTAGAAGAAAATAACACTTGCCTTAAAGTCTTACTGCATTGGTTTCATTTTTAATGACTATATAAGATGTCTCCCTGCATTGTACAATTCTCCAATTTACAATCATAATCTCTGAAATCACGGAACGAGAACTGTAATGCATGTTTTAGAGGAAACTGCAGAAGGCTATCTGATAAAGGCCTGCCAGCTTCTATTTATGAAGAACCAAACACACTCACATATGTCAAATATTCGCTTAAAACAATGCAGCAGTCCCACTTGCATTATGATACGCAGTAATCTGTTCCATAAATCAACAACCCTATTTCCAAAACCAGAATTTACCTGGATCCTTCGTCAATTAGAAATGATCGGATTCGTATTCAATGGTTTATGTTCCGTTTGTGCCGCTTCATTTTCCACGTTATTAATATTCCCTCTACAATATCCTTTCACCGTTTTGTATACTTCAATCATGTCACCTTTTACTCTTCGCCTGTCTGAAAATTGTATATTAAGATTTTTTTAATATACTTACAAAGGAGATTTTATTAATTCAGTTGAGATTATTGGTTTGCTTAAAATGCAGGTTATAAATTTATGTTAGTAACTTTGGTTACGTATATAAGTGAACTGTCTCACATGTGCCAATAGACGTTACGTTATATGTTACGTGTTTATGAAGGCGATGAGTCACAATGACGTGGCTAAAGTATATTGACCAGACCACACACTAGAAGGTGAAGGGACGACGACGTTTCGGTCCGTCCTGGACCATTCTCAATCGACTTGATAATGGTCCAGGACGGACCGAAACGTCGTCGTCTTTTCACCTTTTAGTGTGTGGTCTGGTCAACATGTGTTTATGATCTTTAAGGACAAAAAAAGGGAAAATGAGAGAAAAAATACATTTACAATCCCTTATTTTGTTATTGTAGGAGACTATAGGTAGTCCCCACCTACCTACAGTGTCCTCCCGCACAACTCTCCCCTCAACAACAACAACGGTAATCATTATATCCTCAGCGGGATGCGAGAGGCCTCGCCAGCAAATAATGGGTGAGAGGGGAGGGGTGTTAGGTTCCCCTCTGCGTCTCGCCACACCATCACTTTCCCTCTCACACAGAGAGGGGCTCTCTGTGTCACTCTCTGCAGTCATATGTGGTCTTTCTCGCGAGGAAATATAATTTAGTTTTAAGACACGGGGATCTTGTAGACTCTCTGAGGGCGCTGAGCAGCAAAAGTTGCGGGAGATTATCGTGGGTAAGTAGGCGAGCGCCGCCTAATGAAGACGGGGCACCCCCATGCGCCTATAAGTCCACATTACATACTGCGCTTGGTCTAAGAGAATGATGTTATTACATGCAATGTTTCGTGAGTGTTTATGAGTAATGGAGCCGTGTTTATTAAAGCTAAATGTGCTCTTCATTGGATGCACTCGAAGACCTTGTATATACAACCCCAGAAGCCTGTCGACGGAGGCACTCATTAAGAGGAATGCCGCAGTTTTACCTGGCGATTTTTCATAGGAATAAAGGAAACTGCAGAAAGTCTGTAGAAGTCTTCGTACGGGCCAGAAAAGGCTGGCCCGTGTGTAGCCAGCCCAATTCATTCTCTGGACCGCGTATAGAGCTTTATCCTATTCATTTTATCAGGAACACGACCAACAGTCGGAAAACAATTTGATAACTATATAATGTTGGCTAAACAGGAGAACACAGTAACGGATCAGTGCCCAGTCGACCCTTCCTCTCAAGGCTCGAACGGGGAGAGTGCTCTCTCTCTCTCTCTCTCGTCTCTCTCTCTCTCTCTCCCTCTCTCTCTCTCTCTCTCTCTCTCTCTCTCTCTCTCTCTCTCTCTCGTACTTTTGAACTATTACCTCCTGACCAAATCAGCTCACATTGAGGAGCAGGTATATTCAGTCTCGAAAGCTTCGAGACATTCTAAAGTATTAGATCAGCTTCAGGAATTAACTCACAATCTGGGATGCTAAGCCACGATTTAATCTTTAGAGGATTAACTATTTAGAAACTTGAAGAATCAGCTTCACTTACTGACGAAAGGATAGATAGTCATTTTTATCGTCTACTTTACACTGTGACCTAGTCCTCTGTAGCCTCTCACTCTGTAGCCTCTCACTCTGTTGTCTCTCACTCTGTAGCCTCTCACTCTGTTGCCTCTCTCTCTGTTGCCTCTCACTCTGTAGCCTCTCTCTCTGTAGCCTCTCACTCTGTAGCCTCTCACTCTGTTGCCTCTCTCTCTGTTGCCTCTCTCTCTGTTGCCTCTCACTCTGTAGCCTCTCACTCTGTAGCCTCTCACTCTGTAGCCTCTCACTCTGTAGCCTCTCACTCTGTAGCCTCTCACTCTGTAGCCTCTCACTCTGTAGCCTCTCACTCTGTAGCCTCTCACTCTGTAGCCTCTCACTCTGTAGCCTCTCTCTCTGTAGCCTCTCACTCTGTTGCCTCTCTCTCTGTTGCCTCTCTCTCTGTTGCCTCTCACTCTGTAGCCTCTCACTCTGTAGGCTCTCACTCTGTAGGCTCTCACTCTGTAGGCTCTCACTCTGTAGCCTCTCACTCTGTAGCCTCTCACTCTGTTCTCTCCCACTCTGTAGCCTCTCACTCTGTTCTCTCCCACTCTGTAGCCTCTCACTCTGTAGCCTCTCACTCTGTTCTCTCCCACTCTGTAGCCTCTCACTCTGTTCTCTCCCACTCTGTAGCCTCTCACTCTGTAGCCTCTCACTCTGTAGCCTCTCACTCTGTAGCCTCTCACTCTGTAGCCTCTCACTCTGTTGCCTCTCTCTCTGTTGCCTCTCACTCTGTAGCCTCTCACTCTGTAGCCTCTCACTCTGTAGCCTCTCACTCTGTAGCCTCTCACTCTGTAGCCTCTCACTCTGTAGCCTCTCACTCTGTAGCCTCTCACTCTGTAGCCTCTCACTCTGTAGCCTCTCACTCTGTTGTCTCTCACTCTGTAGCCTCTCACTCTGTAGCCTCTCACTCTGTTGCCTCTCACTCTGTAGCCTCTCACTCTGTAGCCTCTCACTCTGTAGCCTCTCACTCTGTAGCCTCTCTCTCTGCTGCCTCTCACTCTGTTGTCTCTCACTCTGTTGCCTCTCACTCTGTTGCCTCTCACTCTGTAGCCTCTCACTCTGTTGCCTCTCACTCTGTAGCCTCTCACTCTGTAGCCTCTCACTCTGTTGCCTCTCACTCTGTAGCCTCTCACTCTGTAGCCTCTCACTCTGTAGCCTCTCTCTCTGTAGCCTCTCACTCTGTAGGCTCTCACTCTTTTTCCTCTAATTCTTTGTTCTTTGACTCATGAACTTCCCTATCTTTGCCCACTCTTTAGCATTTTTTTCTATTCTCTCGACGATCTTGGGAGTCTGGTCTTGCCATCCTCTCTATTCTCTCTCCATTATTTAATTCTATGTCTTACACGCGTAATTACCCTTTTTCCTATCCTGTTCCCACTGATCATACCTCTCGTTCCTCTTACTTTCATTCTCATCTACTCTTTGTCTCTTCTGTCTCACATAATCTATCAATTCCTTTTTCCTCCTCCTACAATCGATCATCCCATCTTCCTTTCTAATTACCTCTCTTCCTCTTTCCCTTTCATATAGCTTTGTTTTCCAAATCCTTCTTCTTCCTCTTCATCTTCTTATAGAGTTTCCCATCATCTATGATATATATTCTTCCTCTTCATTTCTTCCCTCCATTTCAATGCCTCCTCTGCCCACCCCATATACCTCTCCATCTTCCTCTCTCATCGTCTCCTCTCTCGTCGTGCAATATTCGCTTTGCTGTGTTTGGAAAGCTAAACGAACAAGGGGCGAGGGGAGCACGAGGGAAGTGAGTTGGGAGTGAGAAAAAGAGAAAGATAGAGAGAGACAGAGTTTCTAGGGTCAAGCTTTAGATGAGTTGATGGAGGATACCGGCTCCCTGCCTGCTGCTGCTTCATTCGGAACATCTGTCTCATTCATAATGAATCATAGTTTTAATAACGAAGGTAGAGAGAGAGAGAGAGAGAGAGAGAGAGAGAGAGAGAGAGAGAGAGAGAGAGAGAGAGAGAGAGAGAGAGAGAGAGAGAGAGAGAGAGAGAGAGAGAAGAGAGAGAGAGAGAGAGAGAGAGAGAGAGAGGAGAGAGAGAGAGAGAGAGAGGAGAGGAGAGAGAGAGAGATAGGGAGAGAGAGAGAGAGAGAGAGAGAGAGAGAGAGAGAGAGAGAGAGAGAGAGAGAGAGAGAGAGAGAGAGAGAGAGAGAGAGAGAAGAGAGAGAGATAAGAGAGAGAGAGAGTCTTACTTACTACTACAAGGATCATAGGGATCAGCACTTATAGTAATATCATACTGGAGAAGTAATGTCAGTCCTCAGACCACAAAATCGAACATACGAATGCGTGGCAAAGACTCCCCTAATGCATAGTAATGAGTGCGACATATTGGGAATGATGTTTGACGCCTCATTGACCATGAAATGTCCACTTGCATAACCCAGCTAGCAAGACTGCCACGAAACTTGCAGCTCAACGGCGCATCTCATACTTTCTCGGCACCAATTGTTCCAAACCTTATATAAAGCACAAGTTCGTTCCAAATCTTGAGTATGCACCCCTCTTTAGCACTGCCCGTTCCCCCATTACTTATGAGAATATTAGTCAAGGAGGGAAATTGTACATGAGGACTCATATCTAATCTTCAGCCATATGGGTTGGTCTAGTCAGAAAACCAGAGTCTTCAAAATTTAGGAGATGTTGGTGGACTTACTCCTATGTTTACGGCAAATATTCTCAAGGAAGATGCTGACGAACTTGCTGTTGTATTTAGAGAGGTCACTGGAAAATTACATTTGCTCCTGTGAAAATTCATATGATGATAATGATATTCAAATGATATCAAATGAAATGATATAATGATATTCTGCTAAATAACAAACTTCCATTTGTAGGAGGATGAAAATGAATGCTTTATATACTAAGGAGAACAACGATTTCAGCCTCGTGAGCAGAGCGTCTTAAGGAACATGAGGCAAAAAAGGTGCATCATAAACTTTATCGACAACAGCGGCTGTGAAACTCAATATGGGGCACAATTCAGTACGAGTATTCACGATTCCTTTTAGAAATCCAGTCACAATTCTTTCTACAACCTTTTGGTTAAAATAAATGACCACAAAAGACGATTCACCTCGCATCCTCTTCTCTTTTTGTCTCCTGCCCCTTTTCCTCCTCTTCTTTTCCCTTCCTCCTCCCTCTTCCACTTCCTTCTTCTCCTATTCGCTTTCCTCTTCTTCCTGTCGCCTTCTTACTCCACAGCCCACTAGACCTTAACAAAGAATAATGATAAAGTCATCCATCTTCATCATGTTGTACAAAGTTACTAATTGAGACTTTGCCTTAGTATTCATTCCTCGCAAATTCCTCTACTTCTCGTTCAACCCATTAATCTCTATCTGTCTCTCGATTCTCCAGTTGACCTCTGTTTGTTTTTTTTCTTTGATGCTGCCCATCTCCTTCATCAGTCGCTCTTTTATCCTTTCCATCCAGGTTTATCCACCAGCGCCACTTCCTGTCTATTAGCAGATTTTTCTCTATAGTATTTATTTTTACTTCATCCTCTCTCTCTTTTTCTCTGTCCTCTCTCTCTCCTCTCTCTCTCTCTCTCTCTC
>NW_025565977.1:22500-77468 GCF_020424385.1 Procambarus clarkii | reverse complement strand
GACAGATGCACCACATGGATACACCCCACCTGTTGACAGCTGCACCACATAGATACCCCACCTGTTGACAGCTGCACCACATGGTTACACCCCACCTGTTGACAGCTGCACCACATAGATACCCCACCTGTTGACAGCTGCACCACATGGATACCCCACCTGTTGACAGCTGCACAACATGGATACCCCACCTGTTGACAGATGCACCACATGGATACACCCCACCTGTTGACAGCTGCACCACATAGATACCCCACCTGTTGACAGCTGCACCACATGGTTACACCCCACCTGTTGACAAATGCACCACATGGATACACCCCACCTGTTGACAGATGCACCACATGGATACCCCACCTGTTGACAGATGCACCACATGGATACACCCCACCTGTTGACAGCTGCACCACATGGATACACCCCACCTGTTGACAGATGCACCACATGGATACACCCCACCTGTTGACAGATGCACCACATGGATACCCCACCTGTTGACAGATGCACCACATGGATACACCCCACCTGTTGACAGCTGCACCACATAGATACACCCCACCTGTTGACAGATGCACCACATGGATACACCCCACCTGTTGACAGCTGCACCACATGGATACACCCCACCTGTTGACAGATGCACCACATGGATACCCCACCTGTTGACAGCTGCACAACATGGATACACCCCACCTGTTGACAGCTGCACAACATGGATACCCCACCTGTTGACAGCTGCACCACATGGATACACCCCACCTGTTGACAGCTGCACAACATGGATACACCCCACCTGTTGACAGCTGCACCACATGGATACACCCCACCTGTTGACAGCTGCACAACATGGATACACCCCACCTGTTGACAGCTGCACAACATGGATACCCCACCTGTTGACAGCTGCACCACATGGATACACCCCACCTGTTTACAGCTGCACAACATGGATACACCCCACCTGTTGACAGATGCACCACATGGATACACCCCACCTGTTGACAGCTGCACCACATGGATACACCCCACCTGTTGACAGATGCACCACATGGATACACCCCACCTGTTGACAGCTGCACCACATGGATACACCCCACCTGTTGACAGCTGCACCACATGGATACACCCCACCTGTTGACAGCTGCACCACATGGATACACCCCACCTGTTGACAGCTGCACCACATGGATACACCCCACCTGTTGACAGATGCACCACATGGATACCCCACCTGTTGACAGCTGCACAACATGGATACCCCACCTGTCGACAGATGCACCACATGGATACCCCACCTGTTGACAGCTGCACCACATGGATACATCCCACCTGGTGACAGATGCACCACATGGATACACCCCACCTGTTGACAGCTGCACCACATGGATACCCCACCTGTTGACAGCTGCACCACATGGATACACCCCACCTGTTGACAGATGCACCACATGGATACACCCCACCTGTTGACAGCTGCACCACATGGATACACCCCACCTGTTGACAGCTGCACAACATGGATACACCCCACCTGTTGACAGCTGCACCACATGGATACACCCCACCTGTTGACAGCTGCACAACATGGATACACCCCCCTGTTGACAGCTGCACAACATGGATACCCCACCTGTTGACAGCTGCACCACATGGATACACCCCACCTGTTGACAGCTGCACAACATGGATACACCCCACCTGTTGACAGCTGCACCACATGGATACACCCCACCTGTTGACAGCTGCACAACATGGATACACCCCACCTGTTGACAGCTGCACAACATGGATACCCCACCTGTTGACAGCTGCACCACATGGATACACCCCACCTGTTTACAGCTGCACAACATGGATACACCCCACCTGTTGACAGCTGCACCACCGGTCATACCATGAGCTGCTGTTGTTGGATCAGGGTAACAAGGGATAATGCAACGGATCAAGTGTTCCGCCCCAGTGTTGCTCACGGCGCGGCTGAACAGGGAACGGCGCGGCTGAGCAGGGAACGGCGCGGCTGAACAGGGAACGGCGCGGCTGAGCAGGGAACGGCGCGGCTGAACAGGGAACGGCGCGGCTGAACAGGGAACGGCGCGGCTGAACAGGGAACGGCGCGGCTGAGCAGGGAACGGCACGGCTGACGAGGGAACGGCTCGGATATCTCTCTCTCTCTCTCTCTCTCTCTCTCTCTCTCTCTCTCTCTCTCTCTCTCTCTCTCTCTCTCTCTCTCTCTATAACACTACATCTTTATATATCTCTGTCACTGAATCTCTTTATTTATCTATCTCCCAGGCTGTTTATCTCTTTATCTCTTCATTATTATATCTCTTTATATGTATCTCTTTATCTCAGCCTTTTTATCTCCTCGTTTTTTATCTCTTTATCTATCTATTTATATATATCTCCTAATCTCTGTTTCCTTATTTCTATCTCCTAATCTCTTTCTCTTTATCTCTCTCTCTCTAGATCAGTGGTTGCCAAACTCCCTACGGTAATTATCCCTTTTTCATACGGCGTCCTTATTAATGTCCCCCTACACTCATAAATAAAGTATTAAATAAAGTATTAAATAAGTATTAAATAAAGTATTAAATAAGTATTAAATAAATGTTTAGCAACGTATCCTGTAGCAGGATATTTTCTCCCTCAGGTATCCTAACCTATACACTGCTTCAACATATGCCCCCCCCCTATATATTGCATAAAGGGGGTTATCTTGAGGTTATCTTGAGGTTATCTTATCTTATCCCCCCCCTGGGGGGGGGGGATAAGATAATGGCCCGGAAAGTAGAGTTGGAAATTCTGTTGGACGACATATTCGACCTCGAGACACAAAAGAAGGTCACTACCAAAGATACCTTACAAGCAGAACTTATTGCAGAAGGAGGAAAGAATCGAGGCAACTACAGAAGCACCATACTGTCCCCCGAGCTTAAAGCGGCAGCTAAAAGCCTTCGTGAGAACAAGGAGATAGTTGTCAGGAGAGGTGACAAATCGCCAATATATGTCATTCTTAAAAAAGACGAATATCTGGCGAAAATGAACATCATACTCTCTGACCAAACTAAGTTCCAAAGGGTAACGAAGGACACTACAGCCGAATTAAAAACAAAGGTCAACAAACTGATCGAAACTGTGAACGCCAAGAAATCCGGACTCCACCTGCCAAAGATCATTGGGGAATATAAACCTGGATATGCGTATGGAAATGTCAAGACGCACAAGCCTGGAAACCCACTTCGGCCAATCATTAGCCAGATACCCACACCCACGTACAGACTGGCGAAGCGACTCAACGGCCTGCTGACTCCTTATGTCCCTTGCGCCTTCAGCCTGAAGTCTCCAAAGGAATTTGTGGACTTACTGCGGGGCACACGGGCCACAGGGATAAGAGCCTCGTTGGACGTAGAATCGTTGTTTACCAACGTACCTGTGGACGAGACAATCGGAATGATAGCCGACAGAGTGTATCGTGATCCAGCCTGAACTCCTCTTGACATGCCAGAAAGTATTCTGAGGAAACTACTCCAAGCTTGTACTAAAGAGGCACCCTTCTTGAGCCCGGATGGGCACATGTATAAGCAAGTAGATGGGGTCGCCATGGGTTCTCCCCTAGGTGTCCTGTTTGCAAACTTCTACATGGGTACCATCGAGCAAAAAGTCTTAGTTGACATGAACTTGAAACCGGCCATATACTGCAGGTATGTTGACGACATTTTTACACAGGTACCTGATGTCAGACATCTGCAGGAGCTGAAGGAGGCATTTGAGCAGAGTTCCGTGCTGCGTTTCACTTACGAGACGGAAAAGGATGGGAAGCTGCCTTTTCTAGATGTAACAGTCATGGAAAAGAGCGGAGGTTTTCACACTGCAGTCTACACTAAGGAAACAAACATAGGAATGTGCCTAAATGCCAACAGCGACTGCCCTGACAGGTACAAGAGGAGTGTTGTTAACGCATACGTCGACCGTGCTCTCAGCCACAGCTCAGAATGGAAGCAAGTCGACGAAGAACTCTGTAGGGTAAGGCAGGTTCTAGTCAATAACGGCTTCTCCAATGGTTTCATCGAAGACATCATAAGAAGGAAAGTGAAAAGCCATGCAACCTCCGAAGAGACAACTAGCACAACACCTATACCCCCTATTAGACTATTTTACAGGAACTTCTTTTCCACAGCTCATAAAACGGAGGAAAGGGTCCTGAAAGATATTGTTAATAGAAACGTTATCCCTACAGACAAAAATCAGAGGATACAACTGACGATTTACTATAAAACCAGAAAAACGGCCAGCCTACTCATGAGAAACTCTCCAGACACAAAACAGAACGCTTTAAAAGAGACTAACGTCGTCTATGCCTTCAAATGCCCACTTGGGGACTGTAAGCTCCAAAAAACCCAGTATATAGGCAAGACAACAACATCTCTTTCTAGGCGTTTAACGATGCATAAGCAACAGGGCTCCATTAAGGAACATATAATCTCTTCCCATAACCAAACCATCGCCAGAGAAATCCTAGTAAACAACACAGAAATCATCGATAGATACAGCGATAGCAGGCGGCTTGACGTTTGCGAGGCACTACACATCAAGAAGTCAACACCAGCAATCAACAGCCAATTATTGCACAACTATATTCTACCCACCTCAAGACTCCGCTCCAATATAGAAGCATCAAGAAATATGGACCAATAGGCTTTCTACAAACACTTCTATTCAATACCCATTGTTTCTGTTCTGTCTTGTGTTGATACTTTTAATACCCTATTAATATCCCCTCATGTTCTGTCTTGTGTTAATGCCACGTCACTATATGCCACATCATCCCTCCCACCTCACTCAAATGTAGATATAATAGCAGAGATACGTAAGTTCTAATCAGTTGTGTATTTGTGAAGTCTTTGAAAATGTAATAAGTTTTACGAAACGCGCCCGTGTCGCGTCAGACTAGAAATAAAAATGAATTTTGGAGAAGTGATTTTTGATTTACCTCCAACAGTGAAGCGTAATGTACGAAAGATTGAGAAAATTCGTGTTAGAATTATTAATCTTACTTTTTCGGTCATATTTAATAATATATATATACATATATATATGTCGTACCTAGTAGCCAGAACGCACTTCTCAGCCTACTATGCAAGGCCAGATTTGCCTAATAAGCCAAGTTTTCCTGAATTATTATATTTTCTCTACTTTTTTTCTTATGAAATGATAAAGCTACCCATTTCATAATGTATGAGGTCAATTTTTTTTTTATTGGAGTTAAAATTAACGTAGATATATGACCGAACCTAACCAACCCTACCTAACCTAACCTAACCTATCTTTATAGGTTAGGTTGGGTTAGGTAGCCGAAAAAATTTGGTTAGGTTAGGTTAGGTAGGTTAGGTAGTCAAAAAACAATTAATTCATGAAAACTTGGCTTATTACGCAAATCGGGCCTTGCATAGTAGGCTGACAAGTGCGTTCTGGCTACTAGGTACGACATATATATATATATATATATATATATATATATATATATATATATATATATATATATATATATATATATATATATATATATATATATATATATGTCGTACCTAGTAGCCAGAACTCACTTCTCAGCCTACTATGCAAGGCCCGATTTGCCTAATAAGCCAAGTTTTCATGAATTAATGTTTTTTTGTCTACCTAACCTACCTAACCTAACCTAACCTAGCTTTTTTTGGCTACCTAACCTAACCTTACCTATATATATAGGTTAGGTTAGGTTAGGTAGGGTTGGTTAGGTTCGGTCATATATCTACGTTAATTTTAACTCCAATAAAAAAAATTGACCTCATACATAGTGAAAAGGGTAGCTTTATCATTTCATAAGAAAAAAATTATAGTAAATATATTAATTCAGGAAAACTTGGCTTATTAGGCAAATCGGGCCTTGAATAGTAGGCTGAGAAGTGAGTTCTGGCTACTAGGTACGACATATATATATATATATATATATATATATATATATATATATGTCGTACCTAGTAGCCAGAACTCACTTCTCAGCCTACTATTCAAGGCCCGATTTGCCTAATAAGCCAAGTTTTCCTGAATTAATATATTTACTATAACTTTTTTCTTATGAAATGATAAAGCAACCCTTTTCTCTATGTATGAGGTCAATTGTTTTTTTATTGGATTTAAAATTAACGTAGATATATGACCGAACCTAACCAACCCTACCTAACCTAACCTAACCTATATTTATAGGTAAGGTTAGGTTAGGTAGCCAAAAAAAGCTAGGTTAGGTTAGGTTAGGTAGGTTAGGTAGACGAAAAAACATTAATTCATGAAAACTTGGCTTATTAGGCAAATCGGGCCTTGAATAGTAGGCTGAGAAGTGCGTTATGGCTATTAGGTACGACATATATATATATATATATATATATATATATATATATATATATATATATATATGTCGTACCTAGTAGCCAGAACTCACTTTTTGGCCTACTATGCAAGGCCCGATTTGCCTAATAAGCCAAGTTTTCCTGAATTAATATATTTTTTCTAATTTTTTTCTAATGAAATGATAAAGCTACCCATTTCATTATGTATGAGGTCAATTTTTTTTTATTGGAGTTAAAATTAACGTAGATATATGACCGAACCTAACCAACCCTACCTAACCTAACCTAACCTATCTTTATAGGTTAGGTTTGGTTAGGTAGCCGAAAAAGTTAGGTTAGGTTAGGTTAGGTAGGTTAGGTTGTCGAAAAACAATTAATTCGTGAAAACTTGGCTTATTAGGCAAATCGGGCCTTGCATAGTAGGCTGAGAAGTGCGTTCTGGCTACTAGGTACGACATATATATATATATATATATATATATATGTCGTACCTAGTAGCCACAACGCACTATTCTGCCTACTATGCAAGGCCCGATTTGCCTAATAAGCCAAGTTTTCCTGAATTAATACATTTTCTCTAATTTTTTTCATATGAAATGATAAAGCTACCAATTTCATTATGTATGAGGTCAATTTTTTTGTAATGGAGTTAAAATTAACGTAGATATATGACCAAACCTAACCAACCCTACCTAACCTAACCTAGTCTATCTTTATAGGTTAGGTTCGGTTAGGTAACCGAAAAAGTTAGGTTAGGTTAGGTTAGGTAGGTTAGGTAGTCGAAAAACAATTAATTCATGAAAACTTGGCTTATTAGGCAAATCGGCCCTTGCATAGTAGGCTGAGAAGTGCGTTCTGGCTACTAGGTACGACATATATATATATATATATATATATATATATATATATATATATATATATATATATATATATATATATATATATGTCGTACCTAATAGCCAGAACGCACTTCTCAGCCTACTATTCAAGGCCCGATTTGCCTAATAAGCCAAGTTTTCATGAATTAATGTTTTTTCGTCTACCTAACCTACCTAACCTAACCTAACCTAGCTTTTTTTGGCTACCTAACCTAACCTTACCTATAAATATAGGTTAGGTTTAGTTAGGTAGGGTTGGTTAGGTTCGGTCATATATCTACGTTAATTTTAACTCCAATAAAAAAAAATTGACCTCATACATAGAGAAAAGGGTTGCTTTATCATTTCATAAGAAAAAAATTATAGTAAATATATTAATTCAGGAAAACTTGGCTTATTAGGCAAATCGGGCCTTGAATAATAGGCTGAGAAGTGAGTTCTGGCTACTAGGTACGACATATATATATATATATATATATATATATATATATATATATATATATATATATGTCGTACCTAGTAGCCAGAACGCACTTCTCGGCCTACTATGCAAGGCCTGATTTGCCTAATAAGCCAAGTTTTCCTGAATTAATGTATTTTCTCTATTTTTTTTCTTATGAAATGATAAAGCTAGCCATTTCATTATGTATGAGGTCAATTTTTTTTATTGGAGTTAAAATTAACGTAGATATATGACCGAACCTAACCAACCCTACCTGACCTATCTTTATAGGTTAGGTTAGGTTATGTAGCCGAAAAATAATTAATTCATGGAAACTTGACTTATTAGGCAAATCGGGCCTTGCATAGTAGGCTGAGAAGTGAGTTCTGGCTATTAGGTACGACATATATATATATATATATATATATATATATATATATATATATATATATATATATATATATATATATATATATATATATATATATATATGTCGTACCTAGTAGCCAGAACTCACTTTTTGGCCTACTATTCAAGGCCCGATTTGCCTAATAAGCCAAGTTTTCCTGAATTAATATATTTTTTCTAATTTTTTTCTTATGAAATGATAAAGCTACCCATTTCATTATGTATGAGGTCAATTTTTTTTTATTGGAGTTAAAATTAATGTAGATATATGACCGAACCTAACCAACCCTACCTAACCTAACCTAACCTATCTTTATAGGTTAGGTTTGGTTAGGTAGCCGAAAAAGTTAGGTTAGGTTAGGTTAGGTAGGTTAGGTAGTCGAAAAACAATTAATTCATGAAAACTTGGCTTATTAGGCAAATCGGGCCTTGCATAGTAGGCTGAGAAGTGCGTTCTGGCTACTAGGTACGACATATATATATATATATATATATATATATATATATATATATATATATATATATATATGCACCAGGTACAATAACAGCGAGGCGGGACCCAAGAGCTAAATCTCGCTCTCTCTTAACACAGGCAAACTCAAACACCCACAAACACACAGACAAGGAAAATTGGGAGTAAGCTCCACAATTCAACGCTCGCAGCAAAGTTTTAATGATCTTACTCGAAAAGTTTGGACAATAATAGAAAGGGGGAAAACAAAAACGAAAATATTAGATAATAACTCAAACATTGATGGAAGCTCAGGAACTCTTAGGTAAACAGACAAACACTTTAGTGAGCGCAGTATTAGTGCTGTGTTGAGGGTCTTCGTCAGGGGTGGTAGTGTGTATGAGGGGTGGAGTGTGTATGAGGGGGTGGAGTGTGTATGAGGGGGTGGTAGTGTGTATGAGGGGTGGTAGTGTGTATGAGGGGTGGAGTGTGTATGAGGGGGTGGTAGTGTGTATGAGGGGTGAAGTGTGTATGAGGGGTGGTAGTGTGTATGATGGTGGAGTGTGTATGAGGGGTGGAGTGTGTATGAGGGGTGGAGTGTGTATGAGGGGTGGTAGTGTGTATGATGGTGGAGTGTGTATGAGGGGTGGTAGTGTATGAGGGAGAGAGTGAATATGAGGGAAGGAAGGTTCGTATGTGTATCAAAGATGAAAAGTGTTAATATGACAGTATGAAAGTAATAAATAGTGAGTATGACAGACAGTGTATGAGGGATGGAAAATGAGTGTATATGTGAGGGGGGGGGGAAAGAAAGTGTGAGTATGAGGGATGGTATGAGTGAGTATGAGGGATGCAAAGTATATGTACATATATATGTGTGTATGAAACGTTCAGAGAATGCATGGAAGATATATAAACTGAGATAAAAAAATACACAATACTACCCCTCACCGTATGTGATATACACAGTACCTCTTACCCCCTTCCCCCCCCCCCCTCACTACAGCAAGGTCGTCTAGCAGCCCTGCCCGTATGGCACTGTTGGCTTCTTAAACCCCCTCCTAAACTACCCTTAGGTAATTAGTACCCCAAATTACCTCTGCAAGAAGTAGCAACCGGGAGAGTTTAGAAATCAATTTGTACGTCTAAGAACCTCTCGCTACGGGTTCAGGTCCCACGGAGCTCCTACCAGAGGTTCAGATGCTTCTTCTGAGGTTTATCTTGATCGATAATGGTCTGGCTTGGATTAAATTTGTCTCGCTATCAGAGAATATTTTAAGATTATGCGGCGTGTATGTATTTGTTATAGATAGGCGAGGTCATTTATGTACATCCCTGGAAACACAAACCGTAACTGTCTCTATTTTCCGCTTGTGACAACTTGTAATAAAGTTGTTACATCTTGGCTTAACGTGTCTATGACGTATTAGAACGTTGTTACAACGTGCTATATTGGTTGTTATAACTGGTTAGGAGGTGTTAAAACTTGTTCGAACGTTGAACCAACGTCGTAGTTTCGGTGTGTGTTTGGCGGGATGTGTTTACATTCTCAAGAAGTGGCTGTTGTTGTTGTTGTTGTTGTATGTGTATAAGCACACACTAGACACACTAAGGAAGAACAAGGAAACAAGAGGAACGAGGAAGAAAACACTCTAATCCGCGATTCTCTTTCCATTTTTTTCTTTCCTTATTTGCCTTCCGACATTAAGTTTCATTATGTACGACTCTCTAAATTACTCTTCTCGTTTACACGTTTTCCTTCTGATTCCTGTTTATCTTCCTATCCTCCTCCTCCTCCTCCATCACACTACTTGTTCCAAATTGCATAATTACTGTCATCTTATCCACATTATCCCTCGTTTCTAACCTTAACCCGCCACATCTGTCCCCCCGCAATCTCTCTCTCACACACACTCTCTCTCTCTCTCTCTCTCTCTCTCTCTCTCTCTCTCTCTCTCTCTCTCTCTCTCTCTCTTTCTTTACCACTCCATCGCGCCTCTCATCACACACTTCCAGGAGCCCTAACTTTGGGCTCATAAACTAACGACAAATTTTACTCAGCAAGGAAGAGAAATATGAAAGAGAAGAGAGGAGATGAGGGAAGAGAGGAGAGGAGGGAAGATGGGAGGGAGGACACAGAGAGCGAGAGAGATTTTTGTTTTCGTAAAAAAATCATTCTTGAATCACAACTGTCTCACACATTTCTTTGGGAGTCAACTTTCGAGCGCTGGTTCACGTGAATATTAGCGTGTCCGGTACAGAGAATGTCCGGTACAGTGTGTGTGTCCGGTACAGAGAATGTCCGGTACAGTGTGTGTCCGGTACAGAGAATGTCCGGTACAGTGTGTGTGTCCGGTACAGTGTGTGTGTCCGGTACAGTGTGTGTGTCCAGTACAGAGAATGTCCGGTACAGTGTGTGTGTCCGGTACAGAGAATGTCCGGTACAGTGTGTGTGTCCGGTACAGTGTGTGTGTCCGGTACAGAGAATGTCCGGTACAGTGTGTGTGTCCGGTACAGTGTGTGTGTCCGGTACAGTGTGTGTGTCCGGTACAGTGTGTGTGTCCGGTACAGTGTGTGTGTCCGGTACAGTGTGTGTGTCCGGTACAGAGAATGTCCGGTACAGTGTGTGTGTCCGGTACAGTGTGTGTGTCCGGTACAGTGTGTGTGTCCGGTACAGAGAATGTCCGGTACAGTGTGTGTGTCCGGTACAGTGTGTGTGTCCGGTACAGTGTGTGTTAAGGAACGCGTGACCACATATAAACAACTGCGTATAGTCACAAGCCGTCCTAAGCTTGTAGAACTGAACATGAGAATAAAGCAAGAAATAAATAAAGCAATAATAACAATTGTAATAAAATAACTACAATAATAATAATAATAATAATAATAATAATATAATAATAATAATGATATTTTTTTACTGAATAGCATTATTACTAAGACAATTACCCTTATACCGTGTATGTCGGTATGTTTTCCGCATAATATATATATATATATATATATATATATATATATATATATATATATATATATATATATATATATGTATATATATATATATATATATATATATATATATATATATATAACGAAAGAGATTATAAATTTATATTTGGCTTCCAGCTATAGTGTCTCCAGAGGGCAGATACGGTAGGCCAGCCACCACCACCACCCACCAACCACCAACCACCAACCACCCCCCCCTCAATACCGTGGAAATAATATTGCTCCTCCATGGTGAAGACTATCGCGGGTGGCGACTCTGTCAAGGGGGGGACATCGCACTCTGAAAGACAAGGTCGGGGAAGGGAAAAAAGGGGGAAGGGGGGTAAAAACCCCGGCTCAGAACACACGCGCACACATTTGATGCAGGTTTTGAGCGTGTCCTCAAATGGCACACGGCTCACTCTTGAACACTATGGCTCTACTGTGAGTCTGAGCGTATATATATATATATACCCCTCTCTACATGCCCTGAAAAGTACAGCAACATACGGTAAAGATATCTTAGATTATCTCAACACACACACACACACACGCACACACACACACACACACACACACACACACACACACACACACACACACACACACACACACGCATATTTGTACTCTCAAATAACCCAACAAACTTAGGTCTAACACATTATCGGGGGGAGAGATCTAGGCACTTTTTCCAAGTACATTACAAGAATTACACTTTGTTCCAGTAAGCCTCTGTCGGGGGACACCAGAGTACACTCACTCCGCCCTACGGGATGACAGCAACAAGGGACCTCCACAACTTCAATGGACGCTCACAAGACTACTCCAGACGACTCGAAATGGCTCTCAATCTCGAACCACCAAAACCTAATCACACTGATGGACGACTCTCGCACGCTCAAAGTCTATCTTCACTCTGACTCCTAAACACTCTTCATCGGGGGGGGGGAGGGGGGAGGGGAGCACTCTGACCGAGAAGGGGGAGGAAGGGGAGGAAGGGGTAAGGGGAAGAAGAGGCATACAGAGATGTGAAGGAGAAGTACTCTACGGTCTCACTTCTGGAAGCCAATGTGGAGCTTCGAGACAAAACAGATCTGATGAGGCACTTGAAAATGACCTCAAACTTAAATTCAAAACTGTGTCGTCCAGTTGAAGCACCAACTGGTGAGGGGAGAGAGGGGAAGGGGTGAGAGAGAGAATTTAGTTTGATAGGAGAGGCGAATATATATATATATATATATATATATATATATATATATATATATATATATATATATATATATATATATATATATATATATATATTTGTGCTAAGTTTGACGGGAATGGGGGAGGGGAAAGTTAAGTGGGTGGGGGGAGGGGGAAGGGGCTCGTTTGGAGGGGGAGGAGGAGGGGGGGTCAGATAAAACAAACTCCCCCCTCTCTTGTCATAATCTCTCATATTCAACGATAAAATAAATAAGATCACAAAGAAGATACTTGCAGAGAGTCACTGTGAGAGAGAGGAAGAGAGTTAGAGAGAGAGAGAGAGAGAGAGAGAGAGAGAGAGAGAGAGAGAGAGAGAGAGAGAGAGAGAGAGAGAGAGAGAGAGAAGAGATGAGAGAGAGAGAGAGAGAGAGAACAATGTCGTTGCACCACAACAAACAACAGCCCACAATACCATACAGATTGGTATCTCACGAACACAAGAACAAAATGGCGTCACACGAACACACGAAATGTAGAGACGGAAACACGCGAGGTGACAACGCCCCCCATCGGTAATACCATTCACAAAACCTACCCAATAAAACAATAAACACAAATGTGATACTTGCAACACAGGAGCAACAGAAGTCTGAGCCATTCTGCAACACCACAAGTGTTCCGTATACAAATGCTACGCTCTACAACATAAATGTTCCATACACAACTGTACCACTCTATAGCACAAGTGTTCCATATACAAATGTTACACTCTACAGCACAACAAGGCTTGCTCAACACTGGGAATCTCTGTAAAACTAAACATATCAATAAAAAATGAAGTGCAATACAAAATAGTTGCTCTACTGGAACCAATATATATATACAGACTGAGTATATATATATATATATATATATATATATTATATATATATATATATATATATATATATATATATATAATATAATATATATATATATATATATTATTTATTTATTTATATATATATATATATATATATATATATATATATATATATATATTATATATATATATATATATATATATATATATACATGTGTGTGTGTATGTGTCTGTGAAAAGTTTTTTCCAATGAACATAGTTAAACCAGCATGAACAAATCAATTAAACGATAGTTCAGGGAGAAAATAATCTGTTGCAAGAAAAAAAAAATGGTGACATTGCATACATTTTACTACTTTGTGAAACTGAGTGGGGGCAACACCACACTTCCATCCCAACTCTAAGAGGACAGCCAGAAGCACAGTCTCTACAACACAATAAAACGATCACTCAAACAACTTTAGACTTAAGGCCAAAACACTTCACAAAAAAGGACAACAAACTACAATCCAACAATATTGAAGCTCTTCTGAATTAAAATTAATATCTGAAAGCCAAAAAAAAGAGTACTTAAATTAAAATGTACTCCCCCCCCCCCCCCCCCCCGGCAGATGTTCACTATCAGTACACACAAGACTCTCTCACCCCATAGCATCGTCAAACGAGCAATCGTAGACACTCGTTAGACTTAAAATATCCCACCTAATTCGCGCAGACAAACTGACATCATGATTAAAAATCACACCAAAATCCCCCCCCCCCCCCCGCCCTCACCACACAGAGACGTACATACATACTCGTCTTTATAGCTGATCATAATGGCATCCTATGTACATATCACGGAGAGTAATAAAGGGTCAAATTGTGGGAGATAAATTACAATCTAAAAGAGTGAGCGAGGCACTGGGCAGCTATGAGGGTAGGCTCGTGAGGAACGCGGGCTGCAAGCTACGGGTTTGTGAGGGCGCTGTAATTAATGCTGGGTGTGTAACATTCTCCCAGAGTTTTCCGGCTGTGTGTGTTGGCTTATTAAACAAGGAGGCTACATTATGTCTGCAGTCATAAACACCAAATATGCACATTAAAATTATATATATTTGTTTTTGTTCGTTACGCATACACACGTAAACACACACACACACACAAAACAGGGAAATACAGACAGAGGATAAACAGGCATATATACCCACTCTGTACACCTGTAAACATTTCACACCTAAACCAAACATGGGGGTTATTCATACAAGCAAACAATGTCATTTGACATGAACATTTTCTTGATATGAAATTACGGAAAATATATATCAATATTTTTCGTGACTTCGCGCCACGAATAACGTCAGACAGTTGTATAGCAGAGGTGTATTATACACGTATTACTGCCGCTTATTAATACATTTTTACGAATTTTTTATAATCAGTATTATGGTGTATTTATGTGATAATTTTTTTTATTTGTATGTTATAACCAGTTTTGAATTGATGCCAGAATCAAAATCTGTTGTTGCAATGTTAACAAATGGTTAAAGATGGTTTGGTTGACATCTGATATTTACAGTCATTTACCTTCTAATTGTCTAGGACTAAATCATAGATGCTCATCGTAACTTGCATGACAAACGCTAAATTATCACCTCCTGATTGGTCAACAAGTTGCGACATCCGCAGAGAGCAGGAAGTTCACCACTTTACCCAATAACATCGCGGGTGAGGATGTTGTAGTAATATTCGACGAACTGCGTCACCCCGGCCAGTCACGTCTCTGTCATTGCTATCCTCCCTACACATGTTGGGCCTTACACATGTTGGCTAGACACAGAGCAACACCTGCGTTGGTCACATGTTGGCCACAGGTCCTCATTCTCTGGGCTTACAACACGACCCAGCCTGACAGCAGTCGTTACGAGTATAAGCCCACTATAACAGACGGCCTTATATATCTTCATTCTTTATACGTATCACAGTATACTTCCAGCCACACACACACACACACACACACACACACACACACACACACACACACACACACACACACACCCACACCCACACCCACACACACACACACACACACACACACACACACACCCACACCCACACCCACACCCACACCCACACACACACACACACACACACACACACACACACACGTCACCCTTCATCCACAGCTTATCCACGCCAGTTACCTTGATCAAAGCCAAGCAGCGCTTGAGTTGTCCCGTTGCTGTCACTTCAAGCCCTTGGTGAGAGCAGACAGACAGACAGACAGACAGGTAGACTGTCTCATCTCTTACAGCCCGTGACAGCCTCCGCCACCTGCGCCTTTGAGCCTGACCTCACTTAGATGTACTCTGCTGAGTGTATGTTTTTAAGAGGTTCAGGTGCTCGACCAACAGTAACTCAGGGCAAATGCTTGTTTTCACTCGTTGTTTCTTTAAGAAGGTTATATTTAGTGCTGTGTGAGGAACCAGTCTCGACAACTGTCTCATTCACCCGTTCCATTTATTACGAATCTTGGACTGAGGCAGTTGTTTAGTTCTTTGTGTCTTTGTTCTTTGGTGTCGTGTGTGGGGGTCGTGCCATGGCTGGGGTCGTGCCATGGGTGAGGTCGTGTCGTGTGCGGGGTCGAGTCGAGGGCAGGGTCGTGTCGCCACGCTCCCAATTAATGGGAACGAAATCCAGTCACTGGAACGGTCTGGAAATCCTGGAATTCCTGAGGAAATGAAGAGCGCGGACGGATGACGGTTACCTGGATGCATTAATCTCTGCTGCCGTCGTGGGTGTGTGAGTGGGCAGCGCTCGGGGCATGGGTGGGGGGGGGCAGCGTTCGGGGCATGGGTGGGGGGGGTTAGTGTTCGGGGCATGGGTGTGTGGGTGGGCAGCGTTCGGGAGGGAGAGAGAGAGGGAGGGGGGTAGCTATTTTCACGTCACAAAAGTGTGTGAGTGAGTGAGTGTGTGAGTGTGTGTGTGTGTGTATGTGTGTGTGTGTGTGTGTGTGTGTGTGTGTGTGTGTGTGTGTGTGTGTGTGTGTGTGTGTGTGTGTGTGTGTGTGTGTGTGTGTGTGTGTGTGTGTACTCACCTATTTGTACTCACCTATTTGTGCTTGCAGGATCGAGCATTGACTCTTGGATCCCGCCTTTCTAGCTATCGGTTGTTTACAGCAATGACTCCTGTCCCATTTCCCTATCATACCTAGTTTTAAAAGTATGAATAGTATTTGCTTCCACAACCTGTTCCCCAAGTGCATTCCATTTTTCCACTACTCTTACGCTAAAAGAAAACTTCCTAACATCTCTGTGACTCATCTGAGTTTCCAGTTTTCACCCATGTCCCCTCGTTCTGTTATTATTACGTGTGAACATTTCATCTATTTCCACTTTGTCAATTCCCCTGAGTATTTTATATGTCCCTATCATATCTCCTCTCTCCCTTCTTTTCTCTAGTGTCGTAAGGTTCAGTTCCTTCAGCCGCTCTTCATATCCCATCCCTCGTAACTCTGGGACAAGCCTCGTCGCAAACCTCTGAACCTTCTCCAGTTTCTTTATGTGTTTCTTCAGGTGGGGGCTCCATGATGGCGCGGCATACTCTAAGACGGGTCTCACGTAGGCAGTGTAAAGCGCCCTAAAAGCCTCCTCATTTAGGTTTCTGAATGAAGTTCTAATTTTCGCCAGTGTAGAGTACGCTGCTGTCGTTATCCTATTTATATGTGCCTCAGGAGTTAGATTAGGTGTCACATCCACTCCCAGGTCTCTTTCTCGAATCGTTACAGGTAGGCTGTCTCCCTTCATTGTGTACTGTCCCTTTGGTCTCCTGTCACCTGATCCCATTTCCATAACTTTACATTTACTGGTGTTAAACTCCAGTAGCCATTTCCCTGACCATCTCTGCAGCCTGTTTAAGTCCTCTTGGAGGATCCTACAATCCTCATCTGTCACAACTCTTCTCATTAATTTTGCGTCATCCGCAAACATTGACATGTATGATTCCACTCCTGTAAACATATCATTTACGTAAATTAGAAAGAGGATTGGTCCCAGCACCGATCCTTGAAGTACTCCACTTGTTACTGTTCGCCAGTCCGACTTTTCGCCCCTTACCATTACCCTCTGGCTCCTTCCTGTTAGGTAGTTCTTCACCCATACTAGGGTCTTTCCGCTTACTCCTGCCTGCCTCTCAAGTTTGTATAGCAGTCTCATGTGCGGTACCGTATCAAAGGCCTTTTGGCAGTCAAGAAATATGCAGTCTGCCCAGCCTTCTCTGTCCTGCCTTATCCTTGTTACTTTATCATAGAATTCTAAAAGGTTTGTTAGGCATGATTTCCCTGTCCAGAACCTATGTTGGTGCTTGTTTACAAACCCAATGCTCTCCAGGTGCTCAACAAGTCTTAGCCTAATTATTCTTTCAAGTATTTTGCAGGGGATGCTTGTCAGTGATACGGGTCTGTAGTTAAGTGCCTCCTCCCTATCACCTTTTTTGAAAATCGGTACGACATTTGCCTCCTTCCAGCAACTGGGCAATTCTCCCGACATAAGTGACTCATTAAAGATCATTGCCAGAGGCACGCTGAGAGCCTGCGCTGCCTCTTTAAGTATCCACGGTGATACTTTGTCTGGTCCAACAGCTTTATTTGCATCCAGTGTTGTCAACTGTTTCATTACATCCTCCGCTGTCACCTCTATATCTGATAGTCTTTCATCTTGGGTAATCTCTTCTAACAATGGGAGCTGCTCAGGCTCGGTTGTGAACACTCCATGGAATTTTACATTCAGTATCTCGCAGATTTCCTTGTCGCTTTCTGTATATGCCCCTTCTGTTTTCCTCAGTCTTGTCACTTGGTCATTTACCGACATCTTCCTTCTTATATGGCTATGAAGTAATTTTGGTTGCTTTTTCGCTTTGACTGCAATATCATTCTCATAATTTCTTTCCGACACTCGTCTTATGTTAATGTAATCATTCCTAGCTCTGTTACATCTAATCATGTTGTCCTCTGTCCTTTGTCTTCTGTGTGTGTGTGTGTGTGTGTGTGTGTGTGTGTGTGTGTGTGTGTGTGTGCGTGTGTGTGTGTGCGTGTCTTTGGGGGTGGGGGGTGGGGACGGGTAGAGCAGGAAGTACTTTTGTGGACTGTTTTAATTACTTACAGTGGCAGCAGTAGGACTCTTAGTGTCACTGTTGTGGAGTAGCGACTGGCAAAGATGTTCTCATTGAACCTTTGTATATTCAGGTGGAAGCGTCGCCTGGGCGTCTCTCGGCTCTCAAGCAGTCGCGATGTATTTTCTCCGGATTTATGAGCGGGGTGTTGTATTTTCTCCTAATTTGAGTGTTTGGTGTTGTATTTTCTTCTGATTTATGGGGGTTGGTGTTGTATTTTATCCTATTTTATATGCCTGGTGTTGTATATCCTCCTGATTTATGTGCTTATTCTATTTTCTCGATTAATGTGGTACTAGCGTTAGGGATTTTTCCACAAATTCTTCCTTTTTTATGACTGTTGCCCTTGATGCTTTTGTGTAGTGTTGTTCAGGGGTTGATTGGTCCTGAAAACCCCCTGTTATATGTGGGTTTCAGACACCTCACACACACACACACACACACACACACACACACACACACACACACACACACACACACACACACACACACACACACACACACACACACACAGGTGTCAAAAATTACAACCCAACAGGTGCAAGAAGGCGAGGATGCGGAGCTAGATCTCACCCTCAGACACACCGATAGGTAAGTGAGAACCTTCGGTACACAAAGAAATCGCCCCCCCCCTCGCCTTTCCTGTAAGGGACCCTAAGGGCCAAAGTTGTCTGCTCAGAGGGACACCAAGAACTCTGAAACATAGTACATAATTGGCCCATTTGAGTGGGACCTATAACTCGAGGTTAGAGTTATAGGTCTAGACAGCTCGTCCTCCTGTTCAGTTAGTTCTTATAGTAACGATGCGGAACATGGTACATATACGACGTAATGGGCAATTAGAAAGTAGATGTCGTTACCGTTGAATTTGGACAAACCAGAAAAAGATTTTCAGATTTTTTTTCAGGGGGCTTTCAAGGATTTTCAGGGTTTATTTCAGGGGGTTTTCAGGGATTTTCAGGGTTTCTTTAGGGGGTTTTCAGGGATTTTCAGGTTTTTTTCCAGGGTATTTTTCGGAGATTTTCAGTTTTTCTCACGGAGGTTTTCAGAGATTTTCAGGTTTTTATTTCAGGGGGTTTTCAGAGATTTTCAGTTTTTTCAGGGATTTTCAGGATTTTATTTCAGAGGGTTTTCAGGGATTTTCAGAGATTTTCCAATTTTCAATTGATGCCGCTTAAACTAACCTAATCCTCCTAGACCTAATACACGCTGAGGCCTAATATAGTACCCATATCTACTATCCTAGGCCTAGGAATGTTTAATTTGCCAATGCCTTAAACATACTCGGGTCACTGGCAGACATACGTGAGTTCTGTGTATACTGAGATAAGACACGGTGTATACTGACATAAGACACGTTGTATACTGACATAAGACACATTGTATACTGAGATAAAGTGCTCAATGTATGCGAGCAGTCCACCCTAAACTCTCACTGCAGCTAATAAGTATACCATTTTTTTGGCAACATTTATCATGTGTAGTTAAATGATTCCTAGTGACTAAAAATGATTGCTTACACGTAAACAACAGCTTGTATGTTCTGCAGTCATGTAATAATGGGTTTAATGACATTGTTTGCTTAACTCACCGTTTAAGAAATCCACCAATCATATCATGTCATGTCATACTACTACTTCCATTTATAGCAATATAAACATATTTGACCGTCATTTCAGATATATATATATATATATATAGAGAGAGAGTGTCACGCCAGGTATACGATATACACCGTGATATAGCAGACGCCAGACACACTGACGTATCTCCACATACCTTAATATCATACCCCGGATATGCGCGACATATTACACCCAACATACCTTACCACACATACCTCAACACCACCAATTATAACCCACATCAACATATCACGTAACAATGGTCATAAATCTCACAGAAACAAACCAAGATTAATAACCAACAACAACAATTAGACAGTGGTTGTTATAACCCCCTAAACTACCACATTTCACTAACTACAAATATCAACAAGCTTAAAAATATTGTATAATATAAATAAATTATGTATAAATATTGTATAAATATAAATAAATTATGTATAAATATTGTATAAATATAAATATATATATATATATATATATATATATATATATATATATATATATATATATATATATATATATACACTATACGAGGGCTGGCATACTCAAATAATGTTCAATATACATACATTCATACACAATATACATAATGTTCAATATACATATACATCAATATACATGTTCAGCTTACCGTGGGCGTGAACGTGGGTCAAGAGGAGGAGGAGGAGCACCAGCTGAGGGAGGAGGAAGAGCAGGAGGGAGGAGGAGGAGGAGGAGGACAAGGAGAAGAGGAGGAGACGGAGCGGCGCATGCGCACTCGGGCGGCGATGTCACGGTGCTCCTGCGCGCGGCCATCAGCTTCCATCCCGTCCTCTGCGCAGCCTGTTGAAGGCGGGAAAAAGGTTTACACACATGTCTCTCTCTCTCTTGCTTCTTACTATATATTATATATATATATATATATATTATATATATATATATATATATATATATATATATATATATATATATATATAATCAACAAGACATCAGTTATATAACACTGCTGCTCGTAAGTTGACTGTGAGATAAACTGCCTCGGTGCTAGAAATAGTAATGATAGGGGCTAGAAATAGTAATGATAGGGCTAGAAATAGTAATGATAGGGCTAGAAATAGTAATGATAGGGCTAGAAATAGTAATGATAGGGCTAGAAATAGTAATGATAGGGGCTAGAAATAGTAATGATAGGGGCTAGAAATAGTAAATAGCAATGACAGCTAGTTGTGTCGTTTAGGGAGCGTGACGAGGTCTCCCAGCTCATCTGCATTTCAATATCTTACAATACAATGCAAAACTTTATTAAATGTTACAAGCTATTAATAATAATCTATATCAAATATATAACAAGAAAAATATTCTTAAAGCTACCAATAAAGACAAAAATTTAACTCACGACAACTATGAAGCATTAAAAATATTACTAAAACTACAATTACGACTATTAATAGAAATAATAATAGTAATTAGTAATGGTAATGTCTTCACACAGATATAATAACATAGGATCAAAACCCCCCCCCCCACACACACACACACTTGTGTATTGGTGAAATTTGTGTAAGGAATTTACACCAAGTCTTTCGCACTCTCCTGAGTGCTTCGTCAAAATCTGAGTGTGTGTGGTTAAGACGAGACTTATATCTCAACGTCTAATGAAGCTGCTATCCTGGCTCCTGCTATCCTGTTGTTGTTGTTGTTTTAGATTTAGCTACTCAGAACGAAATATCCATGTAACACGGGCAATAGTGAGCCGGTAATTGAGTTCGGTTATTCGGGATAATCTTGTTACTGTGATATCTGGGTCAAAGTGCAACCGGCTGCTATCCTGTGTCCTGCTATCCTCTTGTCCTTCTTGACCGCCTGACCATGTCACCTCTATGCCCGACTGGCGATATACCCGTGGTAATGTCTTCTATGGAATTATGGTCATGTGTTCTTTCTGTATTATATATATATATATATATATATATATATATATATATATATATATATATATATATATATATATATATATATATATATATATATATATCTACATTTGAGTGAGGTGGGAAGGGTGATGTGGCATTACATTTGAGTAAGGTGGGAAGGATGATGTGGCATTAGAGGATATTAATAGGGTATTAAAAGTATCAACACAAGACAGAACACGAAACAATGGATATTGAATAGAAGTGTTTGTAGAAAGCCTATTGGTCCATATTTCTTGATGCTTCTATATTGGAGCGGAGTCTTGAGGTGGGTAGAATATAGTTGTGCAATAATTGGCTGTTGATTGCTGGTGTTGACTTCTTGATGTGTAGTGCCTCGCAAACGTCTAGCCGCCTGCTATCGCTGTATCTATCGATGATTTCTGTGTTGTTTACTAGGATTTCTCTGGCGATGGTTTGGTTATGGGAAGAGATTATATGTTCCTTAATGGAGCCCTGTTGTTTATGCATCGTTAAACGCCTAGAAAGAGATGTTGTTGTCTTGCCTATATACTGGGTTTTTTGGAGCTTACAGTCCCCAAGTGGGCATTTGAAGGCATAGACGACGTTAGTCTCTTTTAAAGCGTTCTGTTTCGTGTCTGGAGAGTTTCTCATGAGTAGGCTGGCCGTTTTTCTGGTTTTATAGTAAATCGTCAGTTGTATCCTCTGATTTTTGTCTGTAGGGATAACGTTTCTATTAACAATATCTTTCAGGACCCTTTCCTCTGTTTTATGAGCTGTGGAAAAGAAGTTCCTGTAAAATAGTCTAATAGGGGTATAGGTGTTGTGTTAGTTGTCTCTTCGGGAGGTTGCATGGCTTTTCACTTTCCTTCTTATGATGTCTTCGATGAAACCATTGGAGAAGCCGTTATTGACTAGAACCTGCCTTACCCTACAGAGTTCTTCGTCGACTTGCTTCCATTCTGAGCTGTGGCTGAGAGCACGGTCGACGTATGCGTTAACAACACTCCTCTTGTACCTGTCAGGGCAGTCGCTGTTGGCATTTAGGCACATTCCTATGTTTGTTTCCTTTGTGTAGACTGCAGTGTGGAAACCTCCGCCCTTTTCCATGACTGTTACATCTAGAAAAGGCAGCTTCCCATCCTTTTCCGTCTCGTAAGTGAAACGCAGCACGGAACTCTGCTCAAATGCCTCCTTCAGCTCCTGCAGATGTCTGACATCAGGTACCTGTGTAAAAATGTCGTCAACATACCTGCAGTATATGGCCGGTTTCAAGTTCATGTCGACTAAGACTTTTTGCTCGATGGTACCCATGTAGAAGTTTGCAAACAGGACACCTAGGGGAGAACCCATAGCGACCCCATCTACTTGCTTATACATGTGCCCATCCGGGCTCAAGAAATATGGACCAATAGGCTTTCTACAAACACTTCTATTCAATATCCATTGTTTCGTGTTCTGTCTGGTGTTGATACTTTTAATACCCTATTAATATCCTCTAATGCCACATCATCCTTCCCACCTTACTCAAATGTAATGCCACATCACCCTTCCCACCTCACTCAAATGTAGATATATATATATATATATATATATATATATATATATATATATATATATATATATATATATATATATAAGAGATTAAAGAAAAGATTAAAGTATTCAGTGAGAATCCACAAGGTCTTCTCTGAACACTATTTATTTTCTTCTTCGAGGATGTGGGTCCCTTTAATTAAACCAGTGGTGGTACCCCTATATATATATATATATATATATATATATATATATATATATATATATATATATATATATATATATATATATATATACATATATAAATAAACAAGCTATTTGGGCATTCTTTTCATTCCATTTTATCTTCCATGCGAGTCTAATTTGCATAATGGTCTACACTCCCCCCCACCCCTCCTCCTCCTCTTCCTCTCCTTACTGCTGGCTTCATTAACCAAGCGTCAGCCACGCACCAGTCTCCTAGGAGGCTTCCATAACGGCCACCTTCCATAACAGCCACACCCATACACCTTGAATTGTCCTCGGTGAATTTCTGGACAAACCCCAATGTTCAGCTGCTCTGTTGCCTCATGTGGGTCCAAAACCTCTATGCACAGAATATATATATGTCAAACATATTTTACCTTTTATTTTGGTTAATGTTAGGATACGTTGGAATGGGGTTTGTTAACTAGCATTGAACCCTCCTTGTTACGTCACCGTCCTTGCCAAGTTTTCACAGATTGTGGGATTGGAAAGGCACATGGAGGGAAGGACGGGGGGAGAGTGTACCTACACACTCATGAAAGTGTACCTACACACACTCATGAAAGTGTACCTACATACTCATGAAAGTGTAGTTACATACTCATGAAAGTGTAGTTACATACTCATGAAAGTGTACCTACACACACTCATGAAAGTGTAGCTACATACTCATGGAAGTGTACCTACATACTCATGAAAGTGTAGTTACATACTCATGAAAGTGTACCTACACACACTCATGAAAGTGTACCTACACACTCATGAACTGTGTACCTCAACAACTGTACCTCGCCCATAGAGCCTATATACTTACACGTTCAAGATGCAACAAATAATCTAACTTGGAAAGAAAACCTGCTGGCGGCTGCCATGAGGTTAAGCAGGTCCCAGTCAGCGGTAACGTCGACCTGGGAGGCGATGACGAGAACAGGCTCACGATGTTGATGATAACTTGACAACTGACGCACCAACTGGTTAAGGATGTTGACCAGACCACACACTGGAAGGTGAAGGGACGACGACGTTTCGGTCCGTCCTGGGCCAATTCTCAGGTCGATTATCAAGTTGATTGACAATCGACTTGAGAATGGACCAGGACGGACCGAAACGTCGTCGTCCCTTCACATTCTAGTGTATGGTCTGGTCAACATACTTCAGCCACGTTATTGTGACTCATCGGCTGCACTGGTTAAGGATGACGGGAAATACTTGGTACTCTACAATGAAGTGGATATCCTTGGAGGAGGTGGTGAGGATGGGGGAGAGGGGGAGCAAATAGAAATGGGGGAAGATGGGAGGATGCGAGAGGAAGAAGTGGGGGGTAGAGGGGCAGAAATGGGGCGGAGGAAGTGGGGAGAGAAGAGCCTAATTACTGAATGACCATAAAGAGCCACATGCTGAACTTCGAAGCACGTCGCAACCAACAAACTTACGACATGAAAGTGAATCTCATATTAGTTCGACACAAGCAGTTACAAAACTTTTAATGAAGCACTCTTGAACGGTCTTTCCCGCCCTCCTCCTCCTCCCCATCCCCCTCATCCTTTCTTCCGGTTGATGGGCTGCCCTTGACAAGTGTGTATCGAGTCCCTCTTCAACACAGTTCCAGCCCTCTCAGTTTACCATATATTTGGAGGGTGTTGTAAAGCCTCGGATCCTCGTGAATGACTCATCTCTTAGTGACTTCTGAGAAGTCTTAATAGCTTAGTGAGAAGTATTTGACTTCTACTTTTTAACTGGGACCATTTTTGACATAGTACCATGCCTCCTGATCTTCTCCGGAATCATTCCATTGTATAAATTTGGAGCATTTCTCTTTCTAAAAATCTAAAGAAATAGAGGGTGATGATACATCTCTTGCGGCTGCATTTTAGAGAATACAATTCTAGAGATGTTAAGCCTTCCAAATAATTTAAAATGTTGTATTTAATGAATTCGGGATTTAAATCTTCTCTGAACATTATCCAATTGATCACTTTGACCAGCCTTGAATGGTGAACAGTTAATTCACAACACTATGGCACCATAGAAAGCACAAATGTCTTAAAAGGTGTCACCATTGACTTGATATTCCTGCCTTTTATGTTAGCTGAGTTTCATGTTTGGTTTCTAACTGACCTGACCCCCCCTTCCCTTGCTTGCCTGACACTGCCTCCCTCTCCCACTCCTGCTCTCACCACTTCACAAGATTCAATGACAGACCAAAACGTTGCCACTGTCATGTCATGTGTTGGTTGGCCTACTGTACCCATTATTGTTACTTATTCTCTCCATCGATATTTCTAATTCGAAAGATTCCTATTAATCTGGAGTCACTGGTCGATAACACAGTGACTGTGCCACAGTCACACAACTGTGCCCCCCCCCTTCACCGTACAAGGCCCCTCGGGCATCACACTACCTCCCCCTTTCCCTGGAATCTTTCACCAATACCCCCATCCCCCCACTCACATCGATCGTAACGGTTGACTTGTGTTTTGTTCCCATCTGGGAAACTATGAGAAATGTTACGGGCGCTGCGGCCTCATATTCTGTCCACTGTACCTCACTGTAGGAGAGACGCAAGGGGGGGGGTGGGGGGGGGGGGAGGGATACAGGAGACAGCCCACGTGTACCACCACCACCACTCATGCCACTTATAAAGAGGACCAATGTTCAGCTGAAGGTGGAACAAGGTGAAGCATGGAAGGAAACAGGAATATTACTGCAAAAAAAAAGAAGAAACATACTCACGGGGATGATAGCAAGAACTGTTATAGAGTAAGTGGATGATAGCAAGAACTGTTATACAGTAAGTGGATGATAGCAAGAACTGTTATAGTGTAAGTGGATGATAGCAAGAACTGTTATACAGTAAGTGGATGATAGCAAGAACTGTTATACAGTAAGTGGATGATAGCAAGAACTGTTATAGTGTAAGTGGATGATAGCAAGAACTGTTATAGTATAAGTGGATGATAGCAAGAATTGTTATAGAGTAAGTAAATGATAAGAAGAACTGTTATAGAGTAAGTAGTAAGTGAATGATAACAAGAACTGTTATAGTGTAAGTGGATGATAGCAAGAACTGTTACACAGTAAGTGGATGATAGCAAGAACTTATAGCATAAGTAGATGATAGCAAGAATTCTTATACAGTAAGTGGATGACAGCAAGAACTGTTATAGAGTAAGTAATTGATAACAAGAACTGTTATAGAGAAAGTAAATGATAACAAGACCTGTTATAGAGTAAGGTCAGTGAGCAAGTAGAATAAACTACAAATAGAAGTCATTCTACTATACATCTGATCATAAAAAGAAGGGGGGTCAGCTAGAACAGCAGTGCAACAAAAGACCGGGGCTGAGGAGCTAACGCTGTACCCTGCAATACCTTTAGGTGAATTCCCAGGGGCGTCATTACTGAAAAGGTCTAGGGGTGAGGCGGGGTGACACACACACACACATTAGCCGGGTCAAAGGTCGCGGGCTCACTATAGCCCGTGCTACATGGAACTTTTTGTTCCAAGTAGCGAATCTTAAACAACGTCGCAGCTCTCATTCCTCGGGTTCAAGATCCCTTCCCCAAGATCCTGATCCCTTCCAATTGCTAATGGCTTGGCGCTTTCCCCCCCTAATACATCCCTCCCTCCCGTCTCCATCCTTCACACACAAACTATCCATCATAATAAACCGCCAAATCTCCTCTAGTTTCTATTTACGAGAAAAACAATGAATATAATTTGCATTCTGATCTCTTATCCTTCACATTCCCTTCCCAAGGTAATGGCAACTGCTAAACTTAGCGACAAAAATTAACTATATAAGCTTCTTAGCGGAGACTGAAAATCGGGTTATTTTTGAGATCTATAATTAGAAATTTTTCCTAGGAAAGAATTCTTTTGTTTAGTGTTTTCACAGTCATTGGCGACAGGCCGCCTCCCCGAACCAAGCACTCTCTGGCAATTATTCCAGGTATGCTTTCCCGTCTTTCCAACCTACCCAGGATTCGAACCCAAGTCGTCTGGTTTGTGCGGCGAGTGTATTAACTACTCTACCACATGGTGCATATAGGTAATCTATTACCATTCTCATTTTGGGGCAATGGCTCCGTAATCCCATCTATCAAATGCCTTTGGAAAGTGCGTAGAGAGCGCCAGGGAGGCTCTGAAGGGATGGTTCACGGTACTGTACCACTGCACAGTACATATGTACTGTGTAGTGTGTATATTACAGGATAACAGGGCAGTGACTATACCATGGTGCATATATTACAGGATAACAGGGTAGTGACTATACCATGGTGCATATATTACAGGATAACAGGGCAGTGACTATACCATGGTGCATATATTACAGGATAACAGGGCAGTGACTATACCATGGTGCATATATTACAGGATAACAGGGCAGTGACTATACCATGGTGCATATATTACAGGATAACAGGGCAGTGACTATACCATGGTGCATATATTACAGGATAACAGGGCAGTGACTATACCATGGTGCATATATTACAGGATAACAGGGCAGTGACTATACCATGGTGCATATATTACAGGATAACAAGGCAGTGACTATACCATGGTGCATATATTACAGGATAACAGGGCAGTGACTATACCATGGTGCATATATTACAGGATAACAGGGCAGTGACTATACCATGGTGCATATACAGGATAACAGGGCAGTGACTATACCATGGTGCATATATTACAGGATAAACAGGGCAGTGACTATAACATGGTGCATATATTACAGGATAACAGGGCAGTGACTATACCATGGTGCATATATTACAGGATAACAGGGCAGTGACTATACCATGGTGCATATATTACAGGATAACAGGGCAGTGACTATACCATGGTGCATATATTACAGGATAACAGGGCAGTGACTATACCATGGTGCATATATTACAGGATAACAGGGCAGTGACTATACCATGGTGCATATACAGGATAACAAGGCAGTGACTATACCATGGTGCATATATTACAGGATAGCAGGGCAGTGACTATACCATGGTGCATATATTACAGGATAACAGGGCAGTGACTATACCATGGTGCATATATTACAGGATAACAAGGCAGTGACTATACCATGGTGCATATATTACAGGATAGCAGGGCAGTGACTATACCATGGTGCATATATTACAGGATAACAGGGCAGTGACTATACCATGGTGCATATATTACAGGATAACAGGGCAGTGACTATACCATGGTGCATATATTACAGGATAACAGGGCAGTGACTATACCATGGTGCATATATTACAGGATAACAGGGCAGTGACTATACCATGGTGCATATATTACAGGATAACAAGGCAGTGACTATACCATGGTGCATATATTACAGGATAACAGGGCAGTGACTATACCATGGTGCATATATTACAGGATAACAGGGCAGTGACTATACCATGGTGCATATATTACAGGATAACAGGGCAGTGACTATACCATGGTGCATATATTACAGGATAACAAGGCAGTGACTATACCATGGTGCATATATTACAGGATAACAGGGCAGTGACTATACCATGGTGCATATATTACAGGATAACAGGGCAGTGACTATACCATGGTGCATATATTACAGGATAACAGGGCAGTGACTATACCATGGTGCATATATTACAGGATAACAAGGCAGTGACTATACCATGTGCATATATTACAGGATAACAGGGCAGTGACTATACCATGGTGCATATATTACAGGATAACAGGGCAGTGACTATACCATGGTGCATATATTACAGGATAACAGGGCAGTGACTATACCATGGTGCATATATTAGGAGGATAACAGGGCAGTGACTATACCATGGTGCATATATTACAGGATAACAGGGCAGTGACTATACCATGGTGCATATATTACAGGATAACAGGGCAGTGACTATACCATGGTGCATATATTACAGGATAACAGTGACTATACCATGGTGCATATCAGTGGGCACTATACCATGGTGCATATATTACAGGGGCAGTGACTATACCATGGTGCATATATCAAGAGTAACAGGGCAGTGACTATACCATGGTGCATATATTAACAGGAGTGACTATACCATGGTGCATATATTACAGGATAACAGGGCAGTGACTATACCATGGTGCATATATTACAGGATAACAGGCAGTGACTATACCATGGTGCATATATTACAGGATAACAAGGCAGTGACTATACCATGGTGCATATATTACAGGATAACAGGCAGTGACTATACCATGGTGCATATATTACAGGATAACAGGGCAGTGACTATACCATGGTGATATATTACAGGATAACAGGGCAGTGACTATACCATGGTGCATATATTACAGGATAACAGGGCAGTGACTATACCATGGTGCATATATTACAGGATAACAGGGCAGTGACTATACCATGGTGCATATATTACAGGATAACAGGGCAGTGACTATACCATGGTGCATATATTACAGGATAACAGGGCAGTGACTATACCATGGTGCATATATTACAGGATAACAAGGCAGTGACAGTATACCATGGTGCATATATTACAGGATAACAAGGCAGTGACTATACCATGGTGCATATATTACAGGATAACAAGGCAGTGACTATACCATGGTGCATATATTACAGGATAACAGGGCAGTGACTATACCATGGTGCATATATTACAGGATAACAGGGCAGTGACTATACCATGGTGCATATATTACAGGATAACAGGGCAGTGACTATACCATGGTGCATATATTACAGGATAACAGGGCAGTGACTATACCATGGTGCATATATTACAGGATAACAGGGCAGTGACTATACCATGGTGCATATATTACAGGATAACAAGGCAGTGACTATACCATGGTGCATATATTACAGGATAACAAGGCAGTGACTATACCATGGTGCATATATTACAGGATAACAAGGCAGTGACTATACCATGGTGCATATATTACAGGATAACAGGGCAGTGACTATACCATGGTGCATATATTACAGGATAACAGGGCAGTGACTATACCATGGTGCATATATTACAGGATAACAGGGCAGTGACTATACCATGGTGCATATATTACAGGATAACAGGGCAGTGACTATACCATGGTGCATATATTACAGGATAACAGGGCAGTGACTATACCATGGTGCATATATTACAGGATAACAAGGCAGTGACTATACCATGGTGCATATATTACAGGATAACAAGGCAGTGACTATACCATGGTGCATATATTACAGGATAACAAGGCAGTGACTATACCATGGTGCATATATTACAGGATAACAGGGCAGTGACTATACCATGGTGCATATATTACAGGATAACAGGGCAGTGACTATACCATGGTGCATATATTACAGGATAACAGGGCAGTGACTATACCATGGTGCATATATTACAGGATAACAGGGCAGTGACTATACCATGGTGCATATATTACAGGATAACAGGGCAGTGACTATACCATGGTGCATATATTACAGGATAACAGGGCAGTGACTATACCATGGTGCATATATTACAGGATAACAAGGGCAGTGACTATACCATGGTGCATATATTACAGGATAACAAGGCAGTGACTATACCATGGTGCATATATTACAGGATAACAGGGCAGTGACTATACCATGGTGCATATATTACAGGATAACAGGGCAGTGACTATACCATGGTGCATATATTACAGGATAACAGGGCAGTGACTATACCATGGTGCATATATTACAGGATAACAGGGCAGTGACTATACCATGGTGCATATATTACAGGATAACAGGGCAGTGACTATACCATGGTGCATATATTACAGGAGTGACTATACCATGGTGCATATATTACAGGATAACAAGGCAGTGGACTATACCATGGTGCATATATTACAGGATAACAAGGCAGTGACTATACCATGGTGCATATATTACAGGATAACAAGGCAGTGACTATACCATGGTGCATATATTACAGGATAACAGGGCGGTGACTATACCATGGTGCATATATTACAGGATAACAAGGCAGTGACTATACCATGGTGCATATATTACAGGATAACAGGGCAGTGACTATACCATGGTGCATATATTACAGATAACAGGGCAGTGACTATACCATGGTGCAGGATAACAGGGCAGTGACTATACCATGGTGGCATATTACAGGATAACAGGGCAGTGACTATACCATGGTGCATATATTACAGGATAACAGGGCAGTGACTATACCATGGTGCATATATTACAGGATAACAGGGCAGTATACCATGGTGCATATATTACAGGATATACTATACATGGTGCATATATTACAGGATAACAGGGCAGTGACTATACCATGGTGCATATATTACAGGATAACAGGGCAGTGACTATACCATGTGCATATATTACAGGATAACAGGGCAGTTGACTATACCATGGTGCATATATTACAGGATAACAGGGCAGTGACTATACCATGGTGCATATATTACAGGATAACAGGGCAGTGACTATACCATGGTGCCTATATTACAGGATAACAGGGCAGTGACTATACCATGGTGCATATATTACAGGATAACAGGGCAGGACTATACCATGGTGCATATATTACAGGATAACAGGGCAGTGACTATACCATGGTGCATATATTACAGGATAACAGGGCAGTGACTATACCATGGTGCATATATTACAGGATAACAGGGCAGTGACTATACCATGGTGCATATATTACAGGATAACAGGGCAGTGACTATACCATGGTGCATATATTACAGGATAACAGGGCAGTGACTATACCATGGTGCATATATTACAGGATAACAGGGCAGTGACTATACCATGGTGCATATATTACAGGATAACAGGGCAGTGACTATACCATGGTGCATATATTACAGGATAACAGGGCAGTGACTATACCATGGTGCATATATTACAGGATAACAGGGCAGTGACTATACCATGGTGCATATATTACAGGATAACAGGGCAGTATACCATGGTGCATATATTACAGGATAACAGGGCAGTGACTATACCATGGTGCATATATTACAGGATAACAGGGCAGTGACTATACCATGGTGCATATATTACAGGATAACAGGGCAGTGACTATACCATGGTGCATATATTACAGGATAACAGGGCAGTGACTATACCATGGTGCATATATTACAGGATAACAGGGCAGTGACTATACCATGGTGCATATATTACAGGATAACAGGCAGTGACTATACCATGTGCATATATTACAGGATAACAGGGCAGTGACTATACCATGGTGCATATATTACAGGATAACAGGGCAGTGACTATACCATGGTGCATATATTACAGGATAACAGGGCAGTGACTATACCATGGTGCATATATTACAGGATAACAGGGCAGTGACTATACCATGGTGCATATATTACAGGATAACAGGGCAGTGACTATACCATGGCATATATTACAGGATAACAGGGCAGTGACTATACCATGGTGCATATATTACAGGATAACAGGGCAGTGACTATACCATGGTGCATATATTACAGGATAACAGGGCAGTTAACAGGGCAGTGACTATACCATGGTGCATATATTACAGGATAACAGGGCAGTGACTATACCATGGTGCATATATTACAGGATAACAGGGCAGTGACTATACCATGGTGCATATATTACAGGATAACAGGGCAGTGACTATACCATGGTGCATATATTACAGGATAACAGGGCAGTGACTATACCATGGTGCATATATTACAGGATAACAGGGCAGTGACTATACCATGGTGCATATATTACAGGATAACAAGGCAGTGACTATACCATGGTGCATATATTACAGGATAACAAGTTAAGGCAGTGACTATACCATGGTGCATATATTACAGGATAACAAGGCAGTGACTATACCATGGTGCATATATTACAGGATAACAGGGCAGTGACTATACCATGGTGCATATATTACAGGATAACAGGGCAGTGACTATACCATGGTGTATTTATTACAGGATAACAGGGCAGTGACTATACCATGGTGCATATATTACAGGATAACAGGGCAGTGACTATACCATGGTGCATATATTACAGGATAACAGGGCAGTGACTATACCATGGTGCATATATTACAGGATAACAGGGCAGTGACTATACCATGGTGCATATATTACAGGATAACAAGGCAGTGACTATACCATGGTGCATATATTACAGGATAACAAGGCAGTGACTATACCATGGTGCATATATTACAGGATAACAGGGCAGTGACTATACCATGGTGCATATATTACAGGATAACAGGGCAGTGACTATACCATGGTGCATATATTACAGGATAACAGGGCAGTGACTATACCATGGTGCATATATTACAGGATAACAGGGCAGTGACTATACCATGGTGCATATATTACAGGATAACAGGGCAGTGACTATACCATGGTGCATATATTACAGGATAACAGGGCAGTGACTATACCATGGTGAGAGCGCTCCGAGAGCTCTCCGTACTGTGACTGTGTCTGTGTCTGTGTCTGTGTCTGTGTCTGTGTCTGTGTGTCTCTCTCCTCTCTCTCTCCTCTCTCTCTCTCTCTCTCTCTCTCTCTCTCTCTCCTCTCTCTCTCTCTCTCTCTCTCTTCTCTCTCTCTCTCTCTCTCTCTCTCTCTCTCTCTCTCTCTCTCTCTCTCTCTCTCTCTATTGTTTTTAGACTATGGGATTATTAGGAATTTTGCTAAGATTCCTAATTATAGTGCAAGACAAGACCAATTATCCAACATCAGCTCACCTGAAGCCTGTCACTATAAACTCATTTTTCGTGAGATATTTTTTTATTATTATTGTTACCCATTACGAATAAACACAAATTTAGCGCTATGCAGCAATGAATAGGATGAATCAGGAGCCAACTGTGCGCTGTACGGAGCCTTAAAAAAAGGGAGGCCTGGTCGAGGACCGGGCCGCGGGGACGCTAAACCCCGAAATCATCCCAAGATAACCTTTACCTGGTCACTTCTCTTGAGTTCACGTGTATCCACAAGTTAAGCAAACGGGTTCCAGAGGCGAGGCAGCCTAAGGATGAATGATCGATGGTGAAGTGAAGTTTTTGAGAAAGGAACTGCCAGCACGAGGCTGGTGATTGTTGACAGAAGGAGATGGAGGGGGGCAAGGAGGGAGAGGGAGGGAAGGAGGGGACTAAGGAATGAGGGATGGCAGGAGAAGGAGAGGGAGGGGAGAGGAGGGGGGGATAACTAGGGGATAGTAGATATGGAAGATAAAAAAAAATTGGGCGAGAGTAAGTGCATTAGACAATCGACGGTTAGAAAGGCGGGGTCCAAGAGCTAACAGTTCCACCCTGCCGGTACAAACAGCAAACACACACACACACACACACACACACACACGAGGCCCGGTCTCTGACCAGGCCTCCTGGTTGGTGGTCTGGACAACCAGGCTGTTGGATGCAGTTACTCGCAGCCTGACCCCTCCCTCCATCCTATCTACTCCCCTCCGTACCTTCCCCTATTAACTCCCCTTATCCCCCCTTTCCTTCCTCTCTCCTCCCCTCCCTTTGGTCGTGTTGGCCTGGGAATTAATGTGGACACTAATACCGACGACCCTCCACCCCTGTCGCTTAATTGGCCTCTATATGCTCCATCCCACGACCCACACCTGCCCTGTCGTGGAGCCCCACACCTGTTCTGTCGTGGAGATCCATACCTGTTCTGTCTTGGAGCCCCATACCTGTTCTGTCGTGGAGCCCCACACCTGTTCTTTCGTGGAGCCCCACACCTGTTCTGTCGTGGAGCCCCACACCTGCCCCGTCGTGGAGCCCCACACCTGCCCCGCCGTGGAGCCCGTCACCGCAAAATTTGCGTCTCTTTGGCCCACCACCATTTCACCACGTCACCCCACGTCACCTCACGTCACCTCTCTCCTCCCCCAAAGTCCGTCAGACCGCCCACAACAACACTGGCATAGTGGCCGCATTTATCAAACGCTGTTTACGCATATTTCAACATTCGGTCATTGGTAGGGGGGTCACTTTTGTATGTGATATTCCTCATTCCGTGGCGCGGTATTCTCATCCAGGGTGTGGCCCACTCCTTCCTACCCACTCATTCAGGGTGTGATGTTTCGCACTCGAGGGATGCTGTACACATTCCTGCACATCTCTCATCCAAGCTACACATACTGGCCTCTGCTCCCTCACACTACATACTTCACATCGCTCAGTGGAACTCCGCCTCACACATTCCACATTCGCTTCGGACATTCCACATTCACTGCCCGCTTCACTCGTCCGTAATCCTCATCACATGTTCCACATTCTTCCCATAATTTCCGCATTTCTCATTTCAGCCCACGTGGTGGGTTCAGGGGGGCGTGGGGTGGGGGAGGTGTCACTCCACCTACTCTCTCTCTCCCCTCTCCCTCCCCTCCATTCCCCACCTTCCACCCCCCCCACACAATGTTTCGACGAAATTTGGTGTGATCAGACTGACTCTTAGTGCATGTAACAAGCAGTCCTACGGCGGTCCGGGTGCTGTTGATCAGGTATTCTAATTAGGTTTTCATCAAGAGATTGCTTGGAGACAATTAGGGGTGTGTAAATGTGTAGTGACAAGGTGTGCAGTGATAGGGTGTGCACAAGCCTGTCGTCTTCTATGGTAATGTCTCTTAGCGTTGTCTTAAATTGCTTCTCGAATGATTAGGGTCTAAGACCTGAGCACATTTTCATCACTATGTCTTTGCTAATCTTTAAGAAAAGCAAACCTAACTCGGACCCGACCTAACCCGGACCGGATCGGACCCGACCCGACTAAAATAAGATAAAATTTTGTGTTTGTACACAGAGTGTACAAACACAAAACTCTGTTTGTACACAGAGTGTACAAAGTTTGTAACGTCGCTACAAATGTCAATTTTCTCCTTAGATTACATTTCTCAATGTAATCTAAGGTTTTAGATTACATTGCCTTTAATAGGGGAATTTTGCGCATCCTTCAAGGGCCTTCTGGTCTGGTATTTCAGTGCGCGAATTTTGGACTCAATCCCCATCATCATCATTTCCAGGCACAGATTATGCTGCCCCTCTCGCCTCCGTTGCTGGGAGCTCCATTTGAGGAATTCTGACGAATTCCAAATAGCATTTTTTTATTAAATGTATTCGGCTAGGAAAATGTTCTCTACACATTCTCAAGTCCAACAATTTCAGCAGCCTTACAACGGACAGTTAAGGTGTCGTATTCCAGCCCAGAGAGTTCTGAACTTATGTATTAAGAACTGTCGGTAACTTCGTCTCTCTCTCTCTCTTGTCGGAGTTGCTGTTTTCCAGATCATTGATTTTGTTAGCAGTTGAGACACTTTTCTGCGCTCTTTATAACGTCTTGTGACTTGATTTTCTCAGTTTTTGTTGTTGTTGACGCTGTTCTTGAGCTCTGTGGTATATAGCTGGGCTTTTTGGCAAACAGTTCCCATATGTCAATATTTCAAAGAGTGCATAAGCTGGAACGTTTCTTAATTGACCACCATATTGTTTTTCCATGAACCACTGGAAGACTTCCATGAACCACTGGAAGACTTGCTGGAAGACGACGATGAACCACTGGAAGACTTCTCTGAACCACTGGAAGACTTGCTGGAAGACGACGATGAACCAAAGGAAGACTTCCCTGAACCACTGGAAGACTTGCTGGAAGACGACGATGAACCAAAGGAAGACTTCTCTGAACCACTGGAAGACTTGCTGGAAGACGACGATGAACCAAAGGAAGACTTCCCTGAACCACTGGAAGACTTGCTGGAAGACGACGATGAACCAAAGGAAGACTTCTCTGAACCACTGGAAGACTTGCTGGAAGACGACGACGAACCAAAGGAAGACTTCCCTGAACCACTGGAAGACTTTCTGGAAGACGTCGATGAACCACTGGAAGACTTCCCTGAACCACTGGAAGACTTGCTGGAAGACGACGATGAACCAAAGGAAGACTTCCCTGAACCACTGGAAGACTTGCTGGAAGACGACGATGAACCAAAGGAAGACTTCCCTGAACCACTGGAAGACTTTCTGGAAGACGTCGATGAACCACTGGAAGACTTCCCTGAACCACTGGAAGGCTTGCTGGAAGACGACGATGAACCAAAGGAAGACTTCCCTGAACCACTGGAAGACTTGCTGGAAGACGACGATGAACCAAAGGAAGACTTCCCTGAACCACTGGAAGACTTGCTGGAAGACGACGATGAACCAAAGGAAGACTTCCCTGAACCACTGGAAGACTTGCTGGAAGACGTCGATGAACCACTGGAAGACTTCCCTGAACCACTGGAAGACTTGCTGGAAGACTTCCCTGAACCACTGGAAGACTTGCTGGAAGACGACGATGAACCACTAGAAGATTTCCCTGAACCACTGGAAGACTAGCTGGAAGACGACGATGAACCACTGGAAGACTTGCTGGAAGACGACGATAAACCACTGGAAGACTTGCTGGAAGACGACGATGAACCACTGGAAGACTTGCTGGAAGACGTTGATGAACCACTAGAAGACTTCCCTGAACCACTGGAAGACTTTCTTTACATCAGTTTGATTTCTACGGTTGCTACTCTCAAACATTACAGTGTCAGCAAAAGCATCACTCAGTATTATATTTTCTATATCTGTCTTAAGTTGAATATAAAAACAGAAAAGTCTTGGAAGAAGTACAGTAGCCTGGATGGTGATGGGGGAGGAGAGGGGGTGGGCGCTACTGATTTGATCTTGCCGACTGTATCACTCTGGGTACAGGAAGTTGAAACTTCTTCTCTGTATTTTAATAGTTCTACCTTTTGAGAGTATGTCGCGAGCACTCACACTATGGTCACGTTTGTCGACGGCTTCTGCCAAGTCTGTACATGTTGCACAGACAACATTATATATTATAATATATATATATTATATATATCTGCACTATACCCGTGTAGTGTATAATGGACTGTGTAGACATTATACCCAGGACTGTCTTCACGTGGCCACTCCACCTTTTCTCTAATCTTCTTAACGCAATTCAGATAGTTTTCATTCCGTCTATGATTCTTCTATTCACGGCCCTTACCTGCCGCTTTGAGCTCGGGGGGACAGTACGATGCTTCTGTAGTTACCTCGAATCATTCCTCCTTCTACAATAAAGTTCCGCTTGCAAGGTGTCTTTAGTGGTCTTCAAATGTCTTTGACATATTCGACCTCGAGACGCAAAAGAAGGTTACCACTAAAGACACCTTGCAAGCGGAACTTTATTGCAGGAGGAAAGATTCGAAGCAACTACAGAAGCATCTTACTGTCCTCCGAGCTCAAGGCGGCAGCTAAGAGCCTTCGTGAGAATAAGGAGATAGTCGTCAGGAAAGGTGACAAGTCGCCAATATACGTTATTCTTAAAAAAGACAAATATCTGGCAAAAATGAACCTTATCCTCTCCGACCAAAGTAAATTCCAATGGGTAACGAGGGACACCACAGCCGAATTGAAAACGAAGGTAAACAGATTGGTTGAAACTGTCAACGCCAAGAAATCCGGACTCCACCTGCCAAAGGTTGTCGGGGAATACAAACGTGGTTACACAAATTTTGAATGTCAGGACCCCACAAGCCTGAGATACTCGCATTTCACCTCACCCAAATGCGAGTATATAAGATAAAAGCTGTTTAAATGATAGCATAGTAAAACTCTGTTTAGTGTTTGCAGGTTATAGTTGTGTGTGTGTAAACTAAAGTCTTTGAAAATGTAATAAGTTATTACGAAACGCGTTCAAGTGTTGCGTCAGACTACAAATAAAAATGAATTTTGGAGAATTGATTTTTCAATTACCATCGACAGTGAAAAGAAACATAAGAAATATTGAGAAAATTCGTGTTAGAATTGTTAATCTTACTTTTTCGGTCATATTTAATAACATATATATATATATATATATATATATATATATATATATATATATAATATATATATATATTATACACACACACAGTATATCATTGAGGTCACCAGTCCAGAATACCAATGCAACATTACTCCTTTATTTGATTTTGATTTCTTTGCATTTGCAATGTTTGTTGTTGGACTTAAGGCCCATTTTGAGTGTTGTTAAGGCCACCACTATAGATAAGTGACCGATCAGCATTGATCACTTACCTATAGTGGTGGCCTTAACAACCTGCACACTTTGGACCTGAACAATGTGCAGGACCTTGGACCTGAACAATGTGCAGGACCTTGGACCTGAACAATGTGCAGGACCTTGGACCTGAACAATGTGCAGGACCTTGGTTCTCCACAACGCTCCCCTACCTCATAAAATATTTTCTCTCCACCCTCCCGATAAACCTTTTCCACTCAATTCCAATCTCTTCCTGCTTCTTCCGTTCTCTCTCTCTCTCTCTCTCTCTCTCTCTCTCTCTCTCTCTCTCTCTCTCTCTCTCTCTCTCTCTCTCTCTCTCTCTCTCTCTCTCTCTCTCTCTCTCTCTCTCTGTTCCCTTGCCCCTTCCACAGTTCACGAGCCCCTCTCTTCCTGTCCCAGGTCAACAACAGGATGGCGTTTCAAAGGTCTCCACCAAAGCAGAAAACGAGGCCACGCTGCCGTCGGTACACCACAACAACTTACTTGACCCACATGATGTTATCACGTCGTAGATTAGTCTATCCCATGCTTTGTTCACGTCGTAGATTAGTCTACCTCCTGCTGTGGTCACGTCGTAGATTAGTCTTTCCCCTGCTGTGGTCACGTCGTACATTAGTCTACCTCCTGCTGTGGTTACGTCGTAGATTAGTCTATCCCCTGCTGAGGTCACGTCGTAGATTAGTCTACCTCCTGCTGTGGTTACGTCGTAGATTAGTCTACCTCCTGCTGTGGTCACGTCGTAGATTAGTCTACCTCCTGCTGTGGTTACGTCGTAGATTAGTCTACCTCCTGCTGTGGTCACGTCGTAGATTAGTCTACCTCCTACTGTGGCCACGTCGTAGATTAGTCTACGGGGGGGGGGGGAGTAAGGTACTTAAGGTACTGGCTTGGGAGATAAGGTAAGGGGGAGATAGGTACTGGCTTGGACAGCAGATACCAGCTGGAGTAGGGGGGAGGAAGATGGGGAGATGGGGGAGGGAAGGGGAGGTGGTGGAGGGAAGGGGGGGAGGAGGGGGGGGGTTAGACGAGCCTACCTATGACCTACTGACCTTCAGATGACCCACCTGAACAAAGACCTCCCGCCCCCCCCCCTCCCCCCCACCTCCAAACAATAACCCCCCCCCCCATTAACAACCCCCCCACCAACAACACCCCATTATACACAAGCACAACAAAGCACCAATTAACCCTCACACCCAAAAAGCTGCACACAGCAGCCATTGACAGCGTCTCTAATGCATTGTTCAGGGACAACACATTCAGACCCACTTTTACAATATAGTCATTATGTCAGGCACCTTTTTTTATCCCCAGTGGATCAGTGACGATGGCAGCGGTGAGAGACCAGTGTGGTAAAACTCTCCTGGGAATAACAAAGGGGGAATACAAATCCGATAAACTGCACTATAAACAGAAGGTTAAACAATAGACAGATACAAACAAATAATAAAAAAATAACAAAAGATAAAACAGTCAAATAAGCCAAAATATCAATACCCAAATAAAGCGAATAGACCAAAAAGATCAAATAAATATAAGATCAGGTAAATAAAAGAACAAGGTAACTAGGGCAGGAGAACAAGGTAACTAGGGCAGGAGAACAACGTAACTAGGGCAGGAGAACAAGGTAACTAGGGCAGGAGAACAAGGTAACTAGGGCAGGAGAACAACGTAACTAGGGCAGGAGAACAAGGTAACTAGGGCAGGAGAACAAGGTAACTAGGGCAGGAGAACAACGTAACTAGGGCAGGAGAACAAGGTAACTAGGGCAGGAGAACAAGGTAACTAGGGCAGGAGAACAACGTAACTAGGGTAGGAGAACAACGTAACTAGAGCGGAGACAACGTAACTAGGGTAGGAGAACAACGTAACTAGGGCAGGAGAACAAGGTAACTAGGGCAGGAGAACAAGGTAACTAGGGCAGGAGAACAACGTAACTAGGGCAGGAGAACAACGTAACTAGAGCGGAGACAACGTAACTAGGGCAGGAGAACAACGTAACTAGAGCAGAACAACGTAACTAGGGCAGAACAACGTAACTAGGGCAGGAGAACAACGTAACTAGAGCAGAACAACATAACTACAGCAGGAGAACCTTAACAAGCAACCATCAAACAATTTGTAATACAACCTTTAGAAACAATTACAACCTCACTTGCATATAACTACCGTTTAATTAGCTTAACGTCAATTTTAGTGGAAAATTACTTAAACCTATTACCGTAAAAGCCATTTGTTTACCTTTTGAAAAACAAATACTGAAGACTTTTTAACATGATTGATACTAAGGGCCGCTAGTGTTAAATTTACTCTCCTTATTTCCAAACATATTTAAAGTAATTAATAAGAGGAAAAATTTGGATAAAATGTACCTTCACTTCAGCACAGCCTTTGGTACTCCGTCTCACGAAACTCATTCAAAAAGCAAAGGGTGTTTTTTTTTTAGATATACTAAGTTAGATTAGTTATATAAGTAAAATCTTTGTGTACACAAGTGGGGTGTTGGGGTTATACAGCCACAGTGAATGATCAACCCCACTTGATACCCGCTTGATACCCGCTTGAAAACTACGCCTGCTTTCGGTGTATTACAGATACATTGTGTTTAATCCAACTCTCTTTCAGACAAATGTTCATAGTGTACTAAAACAGGAGGATATAGAGCACGATACTCATCCGGGGTTGCCCTCTAATGGATCTCTCTCTCTCTCTCTCTCTCTCTCAGCACTCTCTCTCTCTCCTCTCTCTCTCTCTCTCTCTCTCTCTCTCTCTCTCTCTCCTCTCTCTCTCTCTCTCTCTCTCTCTCTCTCTCTCACTCTTATATATATATATATATATATATATATATATATATATATATATATATATATATATATATATATATATATATGTATATGCTACAATATTACTGTAATTAATACCCGGCAATTTGTATTACTTTTAGAATAGATAAATAGAGAAAAAGATATCTATTCTAAAATTTTAGAATAGAAAAAAGACCATATTTACAAGTGTTTGTGGAGAACCAAGTATAGGAATTGAAGGAGGTTCAGTCTCTATGCTCACTTCACGAAGTCGGTGGATGTGAAATGTACTACCCAAAGTCCGTAGAGTTTAACATTTTTAAAGTTTAGGGGTAGCTGCACAAATGTAGTTATTACAAAAAAAATAATAAAAGGTGAATTTAGATATTGATTGGAAAACAAATGTTCAGATGCCAGATTTCATTCTGGGTGCAACCTTTTGGTTACAGTGATGGAGATAATGTGTATGAAAAATGGTTCCAGTGATGGAGGAAACAGAGATGGTTTGGGGGAGAACAGCGATCGGGGGGGGGGGGGGGGGGAGGTTAACAAAGAGGGAGTACTCACCTACCTGTGCTTGCGGAGTTGAGCTTTAGCTCCTTGGTCCTACCTCTCAACTGTCAATCACCTGGTGTAAAGATTGTAGAGTCTACTGGGCTCTATCAAATCTTCATTTGAAACTGTGTATGGAGTCTGCCTCGACCTCGTCACTGTCTAAAGAATTACATTTCTTAACTACTTTGACACTGAAACAAATCTTTCTAATGCCTGTGTGGCTCACTTGGGTACTAAGTTTCCACCTGTGTCCCCTTGTTCGTGTTCCACCCATGCTAAATAGTTTCTTTGTCCAACCTGTCAATTCCCCAGAGAATTTTGTAGATGGTTATTATGTCTCCCCTTACTCTTCTGTCCTTCAGAGATGTGAGGTTTAGCTCCCATAGCCTTTCCTTGTAGATCACACCTCTTAGTTATGGGGCTAGTCTGGTGGCACACCTCTGAATCTTCTCTAACTTTGTTTTGTGTTTAACTAGATACTGACTCCAGGCTAGAGCTGCATACTCCATAATTGGTCTGACATAAGTGTTATACAAGGTCATGAACGATTCCTTACACAAGTTTCTAAAGGCAGTTCTTACGTTGGCCAACCTAGCATATGCCCCTGATGATATTCTTTTGATGTGGGACTCTGGGGATATGTTTGTTGTGATATCAACCCCTAGATATTTCTCTCTATTTGACTCTTGCAGGATTTCACCTCCCAAATGCCGTTCAGCCTCCTGCTCCCTTCGCCTAATTTTATTACTTTACACTTGCCAGAGTTAAACTTCAGTAGCCATTTTCTATACCATTCCTCGAGCTTGTATAGGTCATCCTGTAGTCTCTGTCTATCTTCATCTCCGCCACATTCAGCTCCAAAAGATTCCTTTTTACATCATCACTGGTTATTTTGAGGTTATCTTGAGATGATTTCGGGGCTTTTTAGTGTCCCCGCGGCCCGGTCCTCGACCAGGCCTCCACCCCCAGGAAGCAGCCCGTGACAGCTGACTAACTCCCAGGTACCTATTTACTGCTAGGTAACAGGGGCATTCAGGGTGAAAGAAACTTTGCCCATTTGTTTCTGCCTCGTGCGGGAATCGAACCCGCGCCACAGAATTACGAGTCCTGCGCGCTATCCACCAGGCTACGAGGCCCCCTGGTGAGCCCAAATTTCTCCAAGGTTGCTTGGTTTGCCTCCTGCTCTTTAGTACAGGATACATATATAATGGGAGGGTGAAGATAGGATGGTGTATCTTAGGAGAGATGGGGAGGGTGTGTAACGGGAGATTGGGGAGGGAGTATGGGGGGAGACCTGGGCACCACCGGGTACCTCAACTAATACATTTATAAGCAAACTAATTGGAAACCGTAAAAATGTGAAGTGATGTTTGCTTCTAAAAATAAGAATATGAAGTTAGTTCTCCGTAATATAGTCTTCCCGCCGGCTAATGCACACACACATAATATACCTTTTTAATTCACAATATTTTTGGAGCGTGATACAGAAAGCCAAAAAAATATTCACAATCTAAATATTTTTAGTACAATGACGAGTCATTTGTACAATGACCCGTCAATATACAAATATTCTTTATATCATATATGGTCAAATATCAAAGTTCTAACGAACATTAAGGTTGTTCTTACTGAACATCAACCAATTACACACGCAACTGTACTCATGACCCCATGAAAGGTGGGACCATTGGCTAGGAAACGTCCCATTGGACTTTTCCTTGCCAATGTCCTTTGTGAAACATTGTTTGAGGTATTACCAGAGGCCAGAACCCCCCCCCCCCCCTCCCACACCTCTTCCCCCACCCCCTTTTGGCGGACACTAGCTCACCTAATAATGGTTTCCAATAGTGGCCACTGAATGTTTATAGAGGCACTGGCGAAGCACTGGGTCAGTGTGGCGGCGCTGGTCACTGCCGCATAGTGTGTAAGGAGGCCATTCTCGTCTCGTTGATGGCTATCTTTAATACCTCGTGCCGACCAGATAGCCAGGATGTTTGGCGCAGTGGGAGCGGGCGCTCGACGCTCCAGTGACGGCTGGCTGGCTGGCTGGGGCAGCACGACCGCTGAACGTTGATATGAGAGGACGGAAGATATCTAGCACACAGCGGGAAGACATGAAACACAGCTGGAAGACATGAAACACAGCTGGAAGACATGAAACACAGCTGGAAGACATGAAACACAGCTGGAAGACATGAAACACAGCTGGAAGACATGAAACACAGCTGGAAGACATGAAACACAGCTGGAAGACATGAAACACAACTGGAAGACATGACAACACAGCTGGAAGACATGAAACACAGCTGGAAGACATGAAACACAGCTGGAAGACATGAAACACAGCTGGAAGACATGAAACACAGCTGGAAGACATGAAACACAGCTGGAAGACATGAAACACAGCTGGAAGACATGAAACACAGCTGGAAGACATGAAACACAACTGGAAAACATGACAACACAGCTGGAAGACATGAAACACAACTGGAAGACATGACAACACAGCTGGAAGACATGAAACACAACTGGAAGACATGACAACACAGCTGGAAGACATGAAACACAGCTGCAAGACATGAAACAGAGCGGGGAAAACACGCCACACAGGAAACGGGTGAAGGTTTGCAATATAGAACACGTGTGACGGGCTCGTCCACCCCGTCCCTGTCGGGTAAAATGATGGTGTCCGTTCCGTATAACAACTCCCTGCCTGTCAATACTCTCCCCCCCCCCTCCTCCTCCTCCTCCGCTCCTCGGAGGAACACTTGCTGTCAATAGCATCTCAAGCACTAGAAACTTGACAGCAATAAGAAATGAAAACGATCATGGTAATTAACGTCAAGGTGATGTAGACAGACATACGAGCAGCACAGGTAGATTCTGGGGGCCGTGATATACTAAAACTTCAGGTCGAGGCCCGGACAGATGCTTGGCTACAGGACTACACTCTGTATTGTCCAGGTCCAGGCCCGGACAGATGCTTGGCTACAGGACAACATTCTGTACTGTCCAGGTCCAGGCCCGGACAGATGCTTGGCTACAGGACTACACTCTGTACTGTCCAGGTCCAGGCCCGGACAGATGCTTGACTACAGGACAACATTCTGTACTGTCCAGGTCCAGGCCCGGACAGATGCTTGACTACAGGACAACATTCTGTACTGTCCAGGTCCAGGCCCGGACAGATGCTTGGCTACAGGACTACACTCTGTACTGTCCAGGTCCAGGCCCGGACAGATGCTTGACTACAGGACAACATTCTGTACTGTCCAGGTCCAGGCCCGGACAGATGCTTAACTACAGGACTACACTCTGTACTGTCCAGGTCCAGGCCCACACAGATGCTTGACTACAGGACTACACTCTGTACTGTCCAGGTTCAGGCCCGGACAGATGCTTGGCTACAGGACAACACTCTGTACTGTCCAGGTACAGACCTGAAGTAGGGGTTTGACGGCCATATCCTGTAATTCTGTTCTAACAACATTCACATGTGCCGTCAGAATGGACGCAGGGAACAATGTAAAAGCTTGAACGAGTTCGCTGGGGGTTCGAAAAGCCTGTCATTAAATATTAATCACAAAACTAATGACCGAACAGCTTTTTTTGGGGAGGAATACGGAAACATTATTCCGGGGGCAGGACCGTCAACATCACACGACGTACGAAGGCTGGCGGGAAGGGAACAGGTACCGTCACCTGGTCGACGCCTATCACAAAGATTGAAAAAAATAACACATAATTGGGCGGTAAAATATATGAAAAGATACACAGAAATTAGTAGAATGATGGAACAAATAAACATTAACAAAATGCGCAGAAAATATTGAAAAGACTGAACCACTGAACATAAACAAGATAGGAAGAGGTCAATATTAAACCTCCACACTCATATTGATCCGAGTCCAGGGTCCAGGGTATTGGCCCAGGGAAATTACCTGTCGTTCACAGCTAACGTATTGGCCAGACTTTAACCATTTTTATAATGGAGTCGAACCAAGAAATACAAAAATTCCTTCTGTCTTTTCACAATTCCTTCTGTGGGAAGGTGATACATATGCCTCTGACTGCATTAACCCTTTAACGACCGAGTGAGCTTTGAAATGACTGAAAAAAAAATAATTTTACCATTTCGACTAAATTAAGCAGAGCGTTCTATATATATATATATTGACGCTCGACTGGATCTCATTTAAATATTAGGATTAAAAAGAATTGCCGCCATTTCAATCAGACAGAGAAATCCGCTTACCAAGATTTTTGTGGGTGGTGATGGAACATATGAATTGGAAAGTGTAGAGCCAGCCAGCTACACACACACACACACACACACACACACACACACACACACACACACACACACACACACACACACACACACACCATACAGCTGTGCCTTAAGCTACACAACATAACTTGTGTACGGAGCAACGATCACATACTATCTCCGGAAACATAAAATATTACTATACTACGACATTCGTTTCCTCTTCTTGTTTGCTTGCTTGCTTGCTTGCTTGCTTGCTTGCGGTTGTAACCAGCACCATACACGCCCTCATCCTTCTCCGCGGGTTATGGCACTCCTGTCAACCATACACCCGTCGCTACACTCCTGTCAACCATACACCCGTCGCTACACTCCTGTCAACCATCCACCCGTCGCTACAGTCCTGTCAACCATACACCCGTCGCTACACTCCTGTCAACCATACACCCGTCGCTACACTCCTGTCAACCATACACCCGTTGCTACACACACCTGTCAACCATACACCCGTCGCTACACTCCTGTCAACCATACACCCGTCGCTACACTCCTGTCAACCATAAACCCGTCGCTACACACCTCTCAACCATACACCCGTCGCTACACACCTCTCAACCATACCCCCGTCGCTACACTCCTGTCAACCATACACCCGTCGCTACACACCTGTCAACCATACACCCGTCGCTACACTCCTGTCAACCATACACCCGTCGCTACACACCTGTCAACCACACACCCGTCGCTACACACCTGTCAACCACACACCCGTTATGGCATCCTTTGACTGATATTTAAACAGATTATTTTTAATAATTAATCTCAAATATGCAGCAATCAACCATCCAGTTATCATCCACAACCCGTCATCATCAACCTTACACATGCAGCCATCAATGGGAATTACAATTTAATATATTCAGATGAAACCATACATACATAATACCAAACTCCTGAACCCCCCCCCCCCCCGACACAAAACTGCTTTTCAAGATATCATGAGAGTGAATCTATCCCAGAAAACTTATCTATCACAGTTTCATGATCCCAAACCTATCCTCCAACTCGGATATATTGAAACGGATAGGGGAGAGGGGGTGGTAGGGGTATAATTAGGTTTATGTTAGGTTTGGGTTAAGTAGTTGAATGGTATGGACCTACACCAGCAATTACACTCGAGGGCCCCAAGCATCGAAGATTGTTGCTAATCTGTACAATCATGGCTATAACTACCACCACCACTACCACTACCACCACCACCACTACCACTACCACCACCACCAGGTCCCAGGACGGGTTGTTGTTGGTGTTCGCGACCTCTCGAATCTTGTTTCGGGTAAAGCCATCACGAATATATATATATATATATATATATATATATATATATATATATATATATATATATATATATATATATATATATATATATATATATATATATATATATATATATATATATCTTGGAAGGGACCAGGATAAGGATTTGGGAGGAACGGGGAGGGGAGGGGGGGGGAGGAATGGTGCCCAACTACTTGGTGGACGGTCGGGGATTGAACGCCGACCTGTATGAAGCGAGACCGTCGCTCTACCGTCTAGCCCAAGTGGTTGGGCAACTACAAGCTATTGGGGAAAAGAATGCGCCACATACGAAGGAAAATAAAATACTCGAGAGAGGCAATCAATCAACGCTCCCAAGGCACCAATCAGGCAGTCAATCAACGGTCCCAGAGGCCAATCAGGCAATCAATCAATAGTCCCAGACGCCAATCAGGCGATCAATCAACGGTCCCAGACGCCAATCATACACCAAAACTCGTCAACGGAGATCCCCCCCCCCCAATTAACTTTCCAAGTTCTGGAGGAAGCCAACCCGTCCTCAGGCCAAGCTCGTTAAAGCAGCGGCCGTCCCCTATCACACATTCATCAAAATTAACATTCTGAGTATTAAAAATAGGTTTCTTTCATATATAAATTAATATTATTATATATTAAATTCAATGTATAGTTAGGTGCCATTTAGGTTAGGTTAGGTGTTTAGGTTCTGACAGAGACAGAGCCTGCAGTCCTCCCCACGTCCCTCTGCCACCTCAACATATTCCTGAAACTTGGTCCTGCTCCGGTCCCCTCTCGGAGAGTAATTCAGAGCAGTCAAGGAGGGTGGCGGGTAGGTCAACACAAGGGTCCTGTGTCTAGGTGGCCAGGGAGGGGCCCCTTTGAGCCGGGTCCAGGGTGAGGACCGCCTGAGCCAGCCCCTGGGGTCGGGCTCTATATGAAGGGCGGTCTGGCACAGCCCTTTTCACGGATGCTGATATTAATTCTGATAAAAAAAAAATTGCGTTTAGTGTGAAAGTTTGAATAGATATTTTCGCGGGTGACTTAAAAAATATTAATTTAGCAATTAATAGCTGTTTCGTCAATTAAAATATTTATGGGATTATACAAATGTTATTTACGTTTTTACGTGACTTACTGTCCCGTTTTCTGTTTTGGGTCCTTTGGTAGATTAGGATAAGGGCACTTTAGTACGACGGTTTCTCGACGCTGGGGAACCTTAGGAGGACGAGCTGAGAACGGAGGCCAGCTGCTGTGAATCCACTCTTCTACCAATGGAAAGGTGATCGACTAAGACTCGTGCGATATCATGAGATTTGTCCTGTAGTCATGTTGGGCCAGAGTCCTCTGTTCCCTCCTGGTTCTTTCTTCCTGTTGGGCCACAGATTCCATATTCTATGCGGATTGACAACACTTCCTGTTGAGACACAGAGCACTCTCCCTCTCTCTTCCCACCTGGTTGACTCTCAATGCAGGAGCGTTGAACCGAGACTGAAAACTTAGTCCCAAAAGGTTAGCCAAATATCGTACGTATGGTAGGCAAATATTCTCGCTGTGACAGCGCAAGGAAATTGAACTCGCCCCATCAGTTAGCCTGCCGGTAGGTCAAGGCGTCTTTAACGCCTTGACCTGAAACGAGGTCACTTGACCCATGGCGTTCCCAGGACCCGACGTAGAGGCTAGCAACATCCGGGTCACCCGTCACCCGTCATCTTACGTCTCTCCCCCGAGTTTATTTTTTTTTTATGCGGAAGGGGGATGGGAACTATCAGGGGGAAAGCGCCAATTGCCATTACGACTATATAACACTTTAAAGGGGGTCAGGATATGGATTTTGGGATGAGACGGGGGGGGGGAAGGAATGGTGCTCAACCACTTTAATACGTTCAGGGATTGAACGCCGACCAGCATGAAGCGAGACCGTCGTTCTACCGTCCACTCCAAGTGTTTTTTTTTATACGGAATCAATCGATCTGAAAAAATAAATACGACCGCTTTGTAAAAATTAAGCACCATAATATTGATATTTTCTATACATCTGACTCAAGAGGTTAGATGGGATGGTTGGGTTAGTACGCTTCTGGTTAGGGAAATAATTACATTTTCTTGTTAGAGCGACAGAGCCATCCGTTATCAGTTGACGTTACCTCAAGACAGCCTGTCATTCCTCTTAATTTGGCGCGTTGGACTTATGATTCGCGATATTTTGGCGACAATATATGAGGAGGTCTCAGCGTTACTTTACCAGGACAATATTTCCCCACTAACGGATGAGGGGCGATAATTTTGGGAACACAGAAGAGAAGAGAAAGGGACGGAAGGGAAGAGAAAGGGACGGAAGGGAAGAGAAAGAGACGGAAGGGAAGAGAAAGGGACGGAAGGGAAGAGAAGAGAAAGGGACGAGTCTTCTCCCTCACCATCACCCTCTTCCATCCCTTATTAATCCCTTCTCCTCCCTCTCTTCTACAACAAGGCTCCGCGTCCCGTTAGGTGCGACTGACATCTAAAACTGCTCATGGCGGAACACTAGACAGTGTCGTGTGTACTAGACAGTGTACTAGACAGTGTCGTGTGTACTAGACAGTGTCGTGTGTACTAGACAGTGTCGTGTGTACTAGACAGTGTACTAGACAGTGTCGTGTGTACTAGACAGTGTCGTGTGTACTAGACAGTGTACTAGACAGTGTCGTGTGTACTAGACAGTGTACTAGACAGTGTCGTGTGTACTAGACAGTGAACTAGACAGTGTTGTGTGTACTAGACAGTGTCGTGTGTACTAGACAGTGTACTAGACAGTGTCGTGTGTATTCACCTAGATGTATTCACCTAGTTGTGCTTGCAGGGTCGAGCCTCGGCTCCTAAGCCCCGCTTTTCGACCGTCACTAGTTCAATGCAGTGATTCTCTTTCATTTACTTATCACATTTACAGTTAAAGATGGTTATCGAATTGGGAAGTTCTTTGTCAATCCCCCCCCCACTTAGTATCTTGTACGTCGTTATCATGTCTGTGTGGGGTCCTTATATACTTTGAGCAAGCATGTGTATGGATTATGAGGCAGTCAGCTCCGAGACACATACATATTCCATTGGCTTCCGACTATAGTAAATACAGATCTCGTTTTCTGTTGATACTGAAACGTTTTCACTGTTTAAGGGAAGGTAGGGGGAACATTTTTTTTTTAAATTATTGACATTCTTGATGGGGTTTTTTCAAGATCTATTTGTTTAAAAATTAGGCATCAATGCAAAGTTTTTATATATGATGTTCATTAGTTTTGGGTCAGCACGAAGCGTGACTTAAGTGGCACTTACGTATGTTAAGTGAAGCCAAAGTTTTCGCAAATTTAATGTTGGAAGTTAAGACTATTTGCTTCAAAGTTACGAACATCAGACGTTGCTGTGTGTACTCACCTAGATGGGCTCACCTAGATGTACTCACCTAGATGTGCTCACCTAGATGTGCTCACCTAGATATGCTCACCTAGATGTGCTCACCTAGATGTGCTCACCTAGATGTGCTCACCTAGATGTGCTCACCTAGATGTGCTCACCTAGATGTGCTCACCTAGATATGCTCACCTAGATGTGCTCACCTAGATGTGCTCACCTAGATGTGCTCACCTAGATGTGCTCACCTAGATGTGCTCACCTAGATGTGCTCACCTAGATGTGCTCTCCTAGATGTGCTCACCTAGATATGCTCACCTAGATGTGCTCACCTAGATGTGCTCACCTAGAAGTGCTCACCTAGATGTGCTCACCTAGATGTGCTCACCTAGATATGCTCACCTAGATGTGCTCACCTAGATGTGCTCACCTAGACGTACTCACCTAGATGTGCTCACCTAGATGTGCTCACCTAGATATGCTCACCTAGATGTGCTCACCTAGATATGCTCACCTAGATGTGCTCACCTAGATGTGCTCACCTAGATGTGCTCACCTAGATGTACTCACCTAGACGTACTCACCTACAGCTACTTGCAGCGTCGAGCGTACATTCTAAAGCCCCCCCCCAGCCTTTCGACTGGTAGTATATTAAACCAGGATCGAGCTTTAGTTCTTGGGACCCCTCCTTTTTTTAGCTAATGGGTGTCCATGGCGACAGGGCCAGGAGTCCGTGGCCATAATGGACAACTCACGAGCTAGATAATGGCCGGCGTCGCCTGGTCACTGTGTTTTACTGCCTAATAATGTCCAATGAAAGGATGATACCAGAGAGGGGAAGATACCAGAGAGGGGAATGGGGGGGGGGGAAGTGGAGGGGAACTGAGCAAATGGGACAGAAGCGAAGAGGGGGAGAGGGGCGTTGATGAGGGAGGGGATGGTGGTGACGGGATAGAGGGTAGCGTCAATGAGACATAACCCCCCTCCCCCTCCCTATCACCAAGCTAAATTGCTGATGACAGCAATGACCTTAAAAAAACCCTGAAGTGACACCATGCAGTGACTGTAGAGTCAGCAGCATACAGTGATTGTACAGTGACCGGACTGTCCGCCTTGCTGACACGAAGTGTGTGTGGTGTGTGTGTGTGTGTGTCTGTGTGTGTGTGTGTGTGTGTGTGTGTGTGTGTGTGTGTGTGTGTGTGTGTGTGTGTGTGTGTGTGTGTGTGTGTGCGTGTGTGTGTGTGTTTGATGGCTAAACTAAGCTTGAGCTCTGTTTCAGGCCATGAAACAATGACGATGATTGTGATGATGATGATGATGATGATTATGATGATGATGATGATGATGATGATGATGATGATGATGATGATGATGATGATGATAATGGCGGTGGTGGTGATAGTGATGGTTTTAGTGCAATGATGTGACGATGTTACAATAAACCCACGGACTCCACTATCAGGGGGGGGGGGGGGGGTGGGTATAGGAGGCGGGGGGGCCCTGAGCCCCCCCCTCGCCACACACACAGAAAGAGGTTGTTGACGGTGGTCAATGCACTTACAAAGCCAAGTTAGTAAGTAGGTTACTAACAAAACTCTTTATATCCTAACTTAGAAACCGGGTCATTACTTTGTTTAGCTTAGAGTCTATAATGAGAGTTTTAACTTGGGGTCTGGCTACGATTGTGGGGGGGGAGGTGAGGGGGGGTAGGGTGCATGGTGAGAGTGCGAGTAGGGAGGATAGAGAGAGAGAGAGAGAGAGAGAGAGAGAGAGAGAGAGATAGAGAGAGAGAGGAGAGAGAGGAGAGAGAGAGAGATAGAGAGAGAAGATAGAGAGAGAGAGAGATAGAGAGAGAGAGAGAGAGAGAGAGAGAGAGAGAGAGAGAGAGATAGAGAGAGAGAGAGAGAGAGATAGAGAGAGAGAGAGGAGAGAGAGAGAGAGAGAAAGAGAGAGAGAGAGAGAGAGAGAGAGAGAGAGAGAGAGAGAGAGTAAGACAACTGTGGTGTACCGCACAACACTGTCCTCCCACTTAATGCACTACATTTTCACAACATCGAGCAATCCGTTACAAATGCCACTTACTAGTACAAACTAAAGTACCGCAACACTCACGGTTCAATTCATCGGCAACGATAGGCATTGTATATGGATTAATGCATTTCTGGTCACACAAAACACTTTTTTTTTAACAAAACACAAAACGCAAAACAAAACACATTTTTACAGAGGGACAAATTGACAGAACATGTTTTTGTCACGTAGAGCCAGCGTGGGTAGGCCTACTGCAGATCTCCTGAGCCCATGACCAGCTTAACACTAATTGTTTCTAGGTTAACAGATGATCTAGTTTCTAAATTAACATTTGCTCTAGTTGGTCGCAATAATCA
>NW_025565977.1:0-17500 GCF_020424385.1 Procambarus clarkii | reverse complement strand
ACTCTTCTGTTGGTGACTGGACCTGTGTTCACGTCCAGTCACCAACAAGCCCTTGACGTCCGGCTGGTGACCGGACGTCAAGGGCTTCTCCAATGTCGCGTCTCTTATTGTCGCTAATAATCAACTGATAGCAGTCTTATGTGTGCGATGATATCAAATGTTTTCCGCCAATTAATACATGTTATTGGTTTTAAGCGGACGATTCATTAGACACGATCTGCCTCCACTGAAGCTATGTTGGTGCTTTGAGAGAAAGGTATTTTTATTGAGTCCTCGACGAGCCTCTTCCTAATGTGTCTCCCCAGTACCTATTGGATAGTGAGTTCCTGAGTCAGTGGTCAGTAATGGTTGTGTTAATGAGCTTCCCCCTGTGTCCATAGGGGTCTCTCTCTCTCTCTCTCTCTCTCTCTCTCTCTCTCTCTCTCTCTCTCTCTCTCTCTCTCTCTCTCTCTCTCTCTCTCTCTCTCTTTTAACTAAGACTAGTGGTTAATTAAGGCTATCAACTGAGGTACCGAGTGAAACTGCATGCAAGAGCTGTTATTATACCTCAGCTCATTTGAAACCTGCTCTATAGAGACTAATTTATTTCATTTGAATCATTATGAATAACAGTATTTAAATGTAAGTAACAATCATATAGGGAACAGGACGAGCCAGTAGTCAACTGTGTGCCAGAGCCTTCATGTGATCAGTTGACCTGATCACCTGAAGGTGTATCAACCTGTTGAACAAACAAGATCCAGATGGTAGTCAGCTTAGGAATGAGTGATCACTGATGGAGTGATGTTCTCGAGCAAGGCATTTCCAGCATGAGACTCTTAATGGCTGAGAGCCTTGTGTTATGGGTACCAACTACCGGTTCTCCACGAAGTTGAGCCAGGTGAGAAACTTTAAGAATGTTGATGAACTCACATAACAATGAGTCCACCAACATCTGTACAGTGCTGGAGGCTCTCATTTCAAGTCAAGACTAAAGATGAACTTTCTCATCCCTCACCGTTCTCCAGTTTGTCCAAAATTCTGATGAACAATTGAGGGCAGGCACTCCAGGAGAGGGGTGCATGCTCGAGATGGGAGCGACACTTGTGCTTCAAATAAGGTTTTCCAACCCCCTGCTGTCAAGAAGTTATGAGATGCGCCGTAGGGCTGTAAGTCTCCTGGCTGCCTTGTGGGGCTACGAATATTCACGTGACACGTGGCTCTTGATTGTCACTGAAGAGTCCAACTTCATTCCCAATATGTCTAGTTCCTCTCTGAACTTTAGGGTTTTTGCTTCCCATTTATAAGTCTGTCTGATTTTCAATATGCAGTCTAGCTGCTATCATTATTCTCTCTCTCTCTCTCTCTCTCTCTCTCTCTCTCTCTCTCTCTCTCTCTCTCTCTCTCTCTCTCTCTCTCTCTCTCTCTCTCTCTCTCTCTCTGAGTTGTCCTTTTTCACTGTCAATATCCCTCACATGCCACTCTCCTCAAACAAACATTATCATTCGTCACCATCCGCCCCGAATCCCGCGTTTTCACTATCTCATCTGATCATTTCCCTTTCCATTATGCTGAGACATCACCTCTCCCACGGCACCTCCCTACTCCCTTCCCCACCATTACCTCTCACAGCGTTCCTCTCCCACCACCACCGCTCCCAGCGCCTCTCTCTCCCACCACAAATGACAAGTGTTATAGGAAATGCAATCTTTCCACGAGAATATCAAGTAATAAGGAGAAATAGGGTGCACAGAGAGAGGGGGGGAGATGGTGTAGCTCTGTTGCTACACCCACACTCGAGGTTTGAAGACGTCAAACTATCAGAGGAATCTAACCAGCAAGAGTGTATATAGTAGCAATAGCAACAGTCGGAGGCATGGATATAGTGGTAGCAGTGATTTACAACTTCCCATAAAAAAAACAGACGTCCTAGGGAAAATTTCGAAAGATACAAAGAGAATTGTCTAAAGGTACCGGAAAAGCCAGCCACAGTAGCAAGCCTCTGTTCCATAAGGCTCTGTTTCATAAGGCCCTGTTCCAGGACCGCCCCTGTTCCTAGTATATGTGAACTAGCTACCCCGAGGGAATGAGCTCGTACATGTCACAGTTTGCAGATGATGCAAAGGAGATCAGGAACGTAAAAACAGATGAAGACCGCAGGAAGTTACAGGACCTTGATAAACTCCAGGAGAGGTCAAACAAATGGTTGCTGGAATTCAATCCCATCAAGTGCAAGGTAATGAAGATGGGAAAGTAAGAGAGGAGACCAGAAGGCATGTACATCATAAGAGGATGGTAACTATAGGAATCAGAGAGAAAGAAAAGGGAGTAGATATAATTCCGACAATAAGACCAGAGTCACACATAAACACGATAACATCGGCAGCATATGGGACGCTGGCAAATATTAGAACAGTGTTTAGAAACCTAAATCAGGACTCCTTCAAGGCCATCTACACAACATTTTGTTGGACCAGACCACACACTAGAAGTTGAAGGGACGACGACGTTTCGGTCCGTCCTGGTCCATTCTCAAGTCGATTGAGAATGGTCCAAGACGGACCGAAACGTCGTCGTCCCTTCACCTTCTAGTGTGTGGTCTGGTCAACATACTTTAGCCACGTTATTGTGACTCATCGCCTGCATACACAACATTTGTTGGAGGGACACTGGAATACACATCACCGGCATGGAATCAGCACCTTGTGAGACAGTCAAAATTTAAAAAGTTCAAAAGGTTTACAACAAGATTGGTGCCAGAGCTAAGAGGGTTAAGCTACGAACATAGACTGATGGAACTATATCTCACAATTAGAGGATAGAAGGAACAAAGGGGATATGATCACAACATACAAGATACTGAGGGGGGAATAAATAAGGTGAACAATGATAGCCTCTTCAGCCTGAGAGAGAAAGCAAGGCAAGAGGATACAGATGGAAGTTAGAAACTCAGATGATCCGACGGGACTTAAGGAAGTATTTGAACTCTGTACGGGTAGTTAACAAGTGGTCTAAAAGAAGTTATGGAAGCCACCTCCATCCAAAACTTTAAGGCCAGATTCGACAAGGAATTTGAACGTCAGAATACTGAAACTAAATGGCAAGCGGCACAACAGCTAGTGGATGGGAGATGAAGAGCTAGACCTCTCTCCCACGTAGACACTAACAGCTAGGTGAGTACTCCCACCGTCTCTCCCACCACCACAACTCACTGACCCCATTCTCATATACCTTTCCCTCGGCGCATTCTATCATTTCATCCCCCCCCATACCTTTCACCTATTTAACCCCATAACCCCACCCCCCCTGCCCGTCCTCACCCCCATGTTGTTGCCATGGGGGGGGGGGAGGGGGGTTTGAGGACCCCCCCAAGTCTTCTCATCAGCGTGTTTTCTTTCCTCCCTCCCCAAACACCTGCCCCCCCCCCCCTCCCAACACACCTGTCTGGTATGGACTACCTTCACCCCTCTCTCACACCATCAAATATTTCTCACCCCACAGAAAAAATTTCTCACACAAATATTTCTGGACATGACACATAGTTTTCTCACGTGGCACTGAAATTGACGAGTTTGTCGCGTGGTTAAATGGATATTTGCAGGGGAATATATATATATCTATATATATATATATATATATATATATATATATATATATATATATATTATATATTATATTATATATATATATAATATTATTGGTCTCTCACAACCGTTCGTTCCACAAATGATGTAGAACCGGTACATAGATCCTAATGTACAAGGTACTAATAGTGACGTCACATGAAGACTTGGCTGACGTCGTCTTGACGTCACATTGACGTCACAGGTAACAAGACAGCGTACTGCAGCTCCATGTGTGTGTGTAAAAATAACACTGGTAGGTATATATACGACACATCACGACCACAAACCTGAAAATAATTAAATTCACGTTGTTTCGGTCCATCTCTGGATTCTTGTGTCGACTTCATAATGGTCCAAGATGGACTGAAACGTCGTCACTTGATTTTCAGATTGATTGGTTTGGGGTCTAAAATTGTCAGCCTCGTTATTATGTCTTGCCTTCTGCATGTATATTATATATTTGTGCAACAATGTAGTCCTTACATTAGAGTTTCTGGTTGAATAGCTTTTGTCCTATCAGGGCCGAGTGGGTTAAGGCTCATTGATATTATTTCAATCAAACAAGCTAATTTATGCATTGTTTTTCCTGAAAAAATGTCGTTCTCCGTTTACCTTGAGGTTACCTTGAAATGATTTCGGAGTTTAGTGTCCCCGCGGCCCGGTCTCGTTGCTGGACCTGGCTGTTGGACGCGGCTGCTCGCAGCCTGACGTATGAGTCACCGCCTGGTTGATCAGGTATTATAGCTGTAATATTTGTTATTATAATTAGCTGTAATATTTTTGTTGTATTTGACAAATACGGAAAAGTACACTGGTGTCTTAGACAGGTCCCAAGGGTGTCTAAGTAGTTCTAAGTAAGTAGGTAAGTTCTAAGTAGTCTACTAAGTAAGTCTAAGTAGTTGTTCCTCAGTAGTTAAGGAACTTATGTTCCTTAACTACTGGCAAAGGATTCTCCTCCTCTCTTGACTAGATAAGCACATTAAGTGCAATAAATACAAGACATAATTAGGGTATATTTATCAATTAACTGTTCAAAGTAACAAGATTGTATCTGAATCCTGAGATATTAACCTGGAGACTCAAGTATCTGAATCCACAGTATAAGCTGTCCACATGAGCACTTCGATAGCCAACTTTTTCATCAATTGCGTGAATTGTTTACGACCCGACAACAGGCTGACCAAGTTAGAGGGTCAACGACCTATCAATAGCAAGCCTTCCTTCCCGTCCTGACCTTTGACCTAACAACCAAGGACTGACCTTTGACGTAACTTCGACGTAGTATTGGGGTCAACTACTCCCCCCCCCCACACCCCGCGGTTCACAGGAATAACTCGCCACTGTATCATCAAATGCTAAAGTAACGACGGGACTCTTTCAGCAACAATCTGGTTACATATTGATTTCACGTATCCAGTTGCCAAGGTATTTTTCCCCGTCATTCACCGTTATTAACACTGAACCAGCACCACCACCACACTCCGGTATCACAGAGAACGAGCACCAGCACCATACTCCAGTACCACAGAGAACCACCACCACACTCCAGTACCACAGAGAACCACCACCACCACCACCACCACAGAGAACCAGCACCATACTCCAGTACCACAGAGAACCACCACCACACTCCAGCACCACAGAGAACCACCACCTCCACACTCCAGTACCACAGAGAACTACCACCACACTCCAGCACCACAGAGAACCACCACCTCCACACTCCAGTCCCACAGAGAACCAGCACCACACTCCAGTACCACAGAGAACCAGCACCACACTCCAGTACCACAGAGAACCACCACCACACTCCAGTACCACAGAGAACCACCACCTCCACACTCCAGTACCACAGAGAACCACCACCACTATTGTCCATTCCTAGACAATATTTGGTAATGTATTTGGTGGTTAGAGATAATAAATACTTGTAAAGAAATAGGCAGTAGACCTTGCCTTGTCTGTCTAGTCACACGTGGGGCGCGAGGCGGTCATTTTCTGTAATATTAATAGAGAAGCCATTACTTCCTTTCAGATATTTTGATATTGTCACCAATTCATTATTTATATCGTGACGTGTATTGCTATGTTGCCAAGGGGCTGGGAGTAGGCACACGAGGCTGGGAATAAGCACCAGGGGGCAGGGAATAGGCACAAGGGGCTGGAAATAGGCACAAGGGGCTGGGAATAGGCACACGGGGCTGGGAATAGGCGTGCCTATCCGTGTTGCTCACAATATGTCCAAGAGATCACTGGCCTACGTGTGAACGTCGTGTCCACAGTCGCTTTATTTCCTCTCTCTGGTCCACACTTAGAGGACCTGAAATATACGGACACGGGCACGAAATAAAGTTATCACTATTATTTCTTATTTATTAATATTGTCATTATTATTGTTTACGTGAATTTTGTTACTGCAAAGTCCTGCAAAGTCACGGGTTTAGTTGAATAATATTTACCTGTGTGACTATTCCTTTGTTTATTCTCTCTCTCTCTCTCTCTCTCTCTCTCTCTCTCTCTCTCTCTCTCTCTCTCTCTCTCTCTCTCTGTCCCCTCCTTCGCTTTCCCCTTTTATCTCTTAATCTCCCTTTTTTTTATTCGTTTCTGTATGATTGTTGTATTAGCTTATTCCCTTTCTATCTCTTCCTCCTCCATTCTCCCTTTTCTCATCTCACTAGAGTCACCTCGACCACAAAATGTTTCTGTACCAGTTTATTCACTTATTTTCCTTCTCATTCCTATTCTCATCGCTCCCTCTCATCACCCTGATCTCTCTCTTCCTCTTCACCAATCTTTAATCTTTTCCTGTTCAACTTTCCCCTCACGTACAAGTTTATTCGCCTGCTACCCTCGTGGCCTTCGCTTTAACCTTCCCTTCCCATTCCTCTCTTTCCTTCCGTCCTCTTCGCCTGCTTCCGTTAGATATATTTCTCTCTCTCTCTCTCTCTCTCCGCTTCATTTCTTCTCCTAATCCTATTTTCCTCTAATTATTTATCGAATTTAATTTCCACGTGTCCTTCACTTCTCAGCGCCCCCGGGGACAGCCTCAGGGGCAGCTTCAGGGGTCAGTTTCAGGGGCAGCTTCAGGGGCAGCTTCAGGGGCAGCTTCAGGGGGCAGCTCCGGAGCTACTGCTGCTGCTGCTGACCCTGGTGGTGATGCCTCTCTTGCTTCTGATGGTAGCGGTGGTGAATGAATGAATTAAATATCGGACAGGATATCCATCCGGGTGAGCGGGGAAATGGGTATAGCTGAAGAGTAGCCGGTGAGAGGAAACGTCGAAGTCGGAGGGACAGAGCCAGGGCTAAACCCACCTGCATGGCGTGATCTGAGGCTCTCAACACCGGGCCGGGTAGGCATGGAGGCATGGAGTCTTGTGTCTGGGTGACGAGGCGAGGAGAGCTGTTCTCTTCAGTGGCGGAGTCTTCTTTCTTCTCTGAAGCTGGAGTCTTCTTTCTTCAGTAATGCTGAAGTCTTTTGTCTTCTGGATCGGACTTCATGGTGGCGGATATGGCGTCCATCAATTCTAAACGGGCAAAATTAGGTCCCCAACTCCCTAAAGAGAGGGGAAGAAGGCGGCCGGCTTCAGTATAGCTCAGTACAGTCTGATTGTCTGATTAGGTGGCATTTGCTCCTGGTTTTGTGCATGGAGTTTGGCTTGGTATGCGAGGTGCGCTTGGTGCTCCTTTTACTGTTATTACTTCATTCACGTCTTTTGGTGCAGGGCGCCATAAGAGGTTGTTCATTAGGTTTTTCAGGTCAGTTACGTCTTCGCGGGTTACAGACTCGTCGCCGGTTTCGTGTTTTTGTGTTATCGTCTTGTCTAACGCATCCAAGACGGCCAGTGGCGTTGCTGAGTTCTTTGGGTTGTGGAGTATGAATCTGCGAGCAGGTAAGCAGTTCGTCTGTGTACCCTTGGTCTAGTGAATCTTCGTCGTAATGTGTCAAAGTGAAACCAAAGTGAAACCATGACTCTGGTTCTTGATATACCGGGTCCTGTATTGGTACGTAAAATTTCGTAATTTTAGGACCGTTGTTGGCTATTACGATCCCGTAGGTCATGTAGGGGTTGAATAATTTCGGGGGGTTGTTGTTGTCGCGTCAATTCTTTCAGTTTCCACTGGTCCTGTCTGAGCTGGGTCAGACGTTGGGTGGGGCCAGGTCATGTTCTGGCGTTGAGTGACCTTCAGGTACGGTGACAGGTGGGGAACCTGCAAGTTTTGTGACCGGCGGGGGAGCTACCGAAGTGCGAGGGTGCTTGCCGGATCCGGGTTGACTACTGGTGTTGGGTCGGCCTCTGGTGGAGCAGTGTAATCGGTGGTGATGCTGGCCAATGCCTCTCCAGGTGATGCTGTGTCCCCAGGTGATGCTGCGTTCCGAGGAGATGCTGCGTCCCCAGGTGATGCTACGTCCCCAGGTGATGCTGCGCCCCTGGATGATGCTGCGTCCCTGGATGATGCTGCGTCCCCAGGTGCTGCTGCGTCCCCAGGTGCTGCTACGTCCCCAGGTGCTGCTACGTCCCCAGGTGCTGCTGCGTCTCCAGGTGCTGCTACGTCCCCAGGTGCTGCTGCGTCTCCAGGTGCTGCTGCGTCCCCAGGTGATGCTACGTCCCCAGGTGCTGCTGCGTCCCCAGGTGCTGCTACGTCCCCAGTTGATGCTACGTCCCCAGGTGCTGCTGCGTCCCCAGGTGCTGCTGCGTCCCCAGGTGCTGCTGCGTCCCCAGGTGATGCTCCGTCCCCAGGTGCTGCTGTGTCCCCAGGTGCTGCTACGTCCCCAGGTGATGCTACGTCCCCAGGTGCTGCTGCGTCCCCAGGTGCTGCTGCGTCCCCAGGTGCTGCTGCGTCCCCAGGTGCTGCTGCGTCCCCAGGTGCTGCTGCGTCCCCAGGTGCTGCTGCGTCCCCAGGTGCTGCTACGTCCCCAGGTGCTGCTGCGTCCCCAGGTGCTGCTGCGTCCCCAGGTGCTGCTACGTCCCCAGGTGCTGCTACGTCCCCAGGTGCTGCTACGTCCCCAGGTGCTGCTGCGTCCCCAGGTGCTGCTACGTCCCCAGGTGCTGCTACGTCCCCAGGTGCTGCTACGTCCCCAGGTGCTGCTGTGTCCCCAGGTGCTGCTGCGTCCCAGGTGCTGCTACATCCCCAGGTACTGCTACGTCCCCAGGTGCTGCTATGTCCCCAGGTGCTGCTACGTCCCCCAGGTGGTAGAGATGGATGCTGGTCTTCCTCCGCTACGAATCAAAACATCCATTTCCCACCCGGGCCGAGATGACACACGTCTCACGCGGGGAAATATTCCATTATCTGCTCACAGGATGCTGCGTAAGGACTCCTGAGTTAATAGAGGGAAGGCGGGATATTGTTCATAACTCAGCGGTCACAGGTGCCCGCCCGCGCCTCCATCTTACCCATTATACCAACTTCTTACAGGATACTCAAGAAATATGGCCCGGCTGTCATGTGGCCCAGCTGCTTTCAACTATCCGTAAATTTGGCTATATTATATACGTTCTGTTGTATTATAAATTCTAGTCAAATAATTTTACTGTAAATTATGTAATATTATAAAAAGATTCGATCGAGATCCTGAATTTACTTCAGAGGTTAGAGATATATTATGCCATCTAAAGTCTATACAATTCTCTGTATTAAAGTGGTCGCTGGTGAGTTAATATGACTATGAAGATACAAGGCCACTCTACGGATGGTGGATGTTCCAGCAGGCTGTTAGTTCTGGCTCCATTATCTCCTCCATCACCTCTTTATATTTACAAGGATTAGCTTTCACCTCCAACCACCCCCCCCCCCTTCGGCATTGAGCAGCCCCCCCCCACACACCATTTTTAAATTTTTTGTATTTAATATGTAAAATCTATGCCTGGAAGCAGCTGTGGTCTTGTCATTGCCTGGCTGTGTGTCCTTCCTCCCGAGGTTATATACAAGGTTAATATATATATAACTGAAAACTCACACCCCAGAAGTGACTCGAACCCATACTCCCAGAAGCAACGCATCTGGTATGTACAAGACGCCTTAATCCACTTGACCATCACGACCGGACATAATGAGGTGATAGCCGAGGCTATTTGAACCACCCCACCGCCGGCACTCGGATAGTTATCTTGGGCATAGCATTTTACCAAATCACCTCATTCTTTGGGGCAACACGTGAGGAACACAAATGCGAACAAGCCTGAATGGTCCCCAGGACATATGCAACTGAAAACTCACACCCCAGAAGTGACTCGAACCCATACTCCCAGAAGCAACGCATCTGGTATGTACAAGACGCCTTAATCCACTTGACCATCACGACCGGACATAATGAGGTGATAGCCGAGGCTATTTGAACCACCCCACCGCCGGCACTCGGATAGTTATCTTGGGCATAGCATTTTACCAAATCACCTCATTCTTTGGGGCAACACGTGAGGAACACAAATGCGAACAAGCCTGAATGGTCCCCAGGACATATGCAACTGAAAACTCACACCCCAGAAGTGACTCGAACCCATACTCCCAGAAGCAACGCATCTGGTATGTACAAGACGCCTTAATCCACTTGACCATCACGACCGGACATAATGAGGTGATAGCCGAGGCTATTTGAACCACCCCACCGCCGGCACTCGGATAGTTATCTTGGGCATAGCATTTTACCAAATCACCTCATTCTTTGGGGCAACACGTGAGGAACACAAATGCGAACAAGCCTGAATGGTCCCCAGGACATATGCAACTGAAAACTCACACCCCAGAAGTGACTCGAACCCATACTCCCAGAAGCAACGCATCTGGTATGTACAAGACGCCTTAATCCACTTGACCATCACGACCGGACATAATGAGGTGATAGCCGAGGCTATTTGAACCACCCCACCGCCGGCACTCGGATAGTTATCTTGGGCATAGCATTTTACCAAATCACCTCATTCTTTGGGGCAACACGTGAGGAACACAAATGCGAACAAGCCTGAATGGTCCCCAGGACATATGCAACTGAAAACTCACACCCCAGAAGTGACTCGAACCCATACTCCCAGAAGCAACGCATCTGGTATGTACAAGACGCCTTAATCCACTTGACCATCACGACCGGACATAATGAGGTGATAGCCGAGGCTATTTGAACCACCCCACCGCCGGCACTCGGATAGTTATCTTGGGCATAGCATTTTACCAAATTACAACTTCTGTGTGAGTTTTCAGTTGCATATGTCCTGGGGACCATTCAGGCTTGTTCGCATTTGTGTTCCTCACGTGTTGCCCCAAAGAATGAGGTGATTTGGTAAAATGCTATGCCCAAGATAACTATCCGAGTGCCGGCGGTGGGGTGGTTCAAATAGCCTCGGCTATCACCTCATTATGTCCGGTCGTGATGGTCAAGTGGATTAAGGCGTCTTGTACATACCAGATGCGTTGCTTCTGGGAGTATGGGTTCGAGTCACTTCTGGGGTGTGAGTTTTCAGTTGCATATGTCCTGGGGACCATTCAGGCTTGTTCGCATTTGTGTTCCTCACGTGTTGCCCCAAAGAATGAGGTGATTTGGTAAAATGCTATGCCCAAGATAACTATCCGAGTGCCGGCGGTGGGGTGGTTCAAATAGCCTCGGCTATCACCTCATTATGTCCGGTCGTGATGGTCAAGTGGATTAAGGCGTCTTGTACATACCAGATGCGTTGCTTCTGGGAGTATGGGTTCGAGTCACTTCTGGGGTGTGAGTTTTCAGTTGCATATGTCCTGGGGACCATTCAGGCTTGTTCGCATTTGTGTTCCTCACGTGTTGCCCCAAAGAATGAGGTGATTTGGTAAAATGCTATGCCCAAGATAACTATCCGAGTGCCGGCGGTGGGGTGGTTCAAATAGCCTCGGCTATCACCTCATTATGTCCGGTCGTGATGGTCAAGTGGATTAAGGCGTCTTGTACATACCAGATGCGTTGCTTCTGGGAGTATGGGTTCGAGTCACTTCTGGGGTGTGAGTTTTCAGTTGCATATGTCCTGGGGACCATTCAGGCTTGTTCGCATTTGTGTTCCTCACGTGTTGCCCCAAAGAATGAGGTGATTTGGTAAAATGCTATGCCCAAGATAACTATCCGAGTGCCGGCGGTGGGGTGGTTCAAATAGCCTCGGCTATCACCTCATTATGTCCGGTCGTGATGGTCAAGTGGATTAAGGCGTCTTGTACATACCAGATGCGTTGCTTCTGGGAGTATGGGTTCGAGTCACTTCTGGGGTGTGAGTTTTCAGTTGCATATGTCCTGGGGACCATTCAGGCTTGTTCGCATTTGTGTTCCTCACGTGTTGCCCCAAAGAATGAGGTGATTTGGTAAAATGCTATGCCCAAGATAACTATCCGAGTGCCGGCGGTGGGGTGGTTCAAATAGCCTCGGCTATCACCTCATTATGTCCGGTCGTGATGGTCAAGTGGATTAAGGCGTCTTGTACATACCAGATGCGTTGCTTCTGGGAGTATGGGTTCGAGTCACTTCTGGGGTGTGAGTTTTCAGTTGCATATGTCCTGGGGACCATTCAGGCTTGTTCGCATTTGTGTTCCTCACGTGTTGCCCCAAAGAATGAGGTGATTTGGTAAAATGCTATGCCCAAGATAACTATCCGAGTGCCGGCGGTGGGGTGGTTCAAATAGCCTCGGCTATCACCTCATTATGTCCGGTCGTGATGGTCAAGTGGATTAAGGCGTCTTGTACATACCAGATGCGTTGCTTCTGGGAGTATGGGTTCGAGTCACTTCTGGGGTGTGAGTTTTCAGTTGCATATGTCCTGGGGACCATTCAGGCTTGTTCGCATTTGTGTTCCTCACGTGTTGCCCCAAAGAATGAGGTGATTTGGTAAAATGCTATGCCCAAGATAACTATCCGAGTGCCGGCGGTGGGGTGGTTCAAATAGCCTCGGCTATCACCTCATTATGTCCGGTCGTGATGGTCAAGTGGATTAAGGCGTCTTGTACATACCAGATGCGTTGCTTCTGGGAGTATGGGTTCGAGTCACTTCTGGGGTGTGAGTTTTCAGTTGCATATGTCCTGGGGACCATTCAGGCTTGTTCGCATTTGTGTTCCTCACGTGTTGCCCCAAAGAATGAGGTGATTTGGTAAAATGCTATGCCCAAGATAACTATCCGAGTGCCGGCGGTGGGGTGGTTCAAATAGCCTCGGCTATCACCTCATTATGTCCGGTCGTGATGGTCAAGTGGATTAAGGCGTCTTGTACATACCAGATGCGTTGCTTCTGGGAGTATGGGTTCGAGTCACTTCTGGGGTGTGAGTTTTCAGTTGCATATGTCCTGGGGACCATTCAGGCTTGTTCGCATTTGTGTTCCTCACGTGTTGCCCCAAAGAATGAGGTGATTTGGTAAAATGCTATGCCCAAGATAACTATCCGAGTGCCGGCGGTGGGGTGGTTCAAATAGCCTCGGCTATCACCTCATTATGTCCGGTCGTGATGGTCAAGTGGATTAAGGCGTCTTGTACATACCAGATGCGTTGCTTCTGGGAGTATGGGTTCGAGTCACTTCTGGGGTGTGAGTTTTCAGTTGCATATGTCCTGGGGACCATTCAGGCTTGTTCGCATTTGTGTTCCTCACGTGTTGCCCCAAAGAATGAGGTGATTTGGTAAAATGCTATGCCCAAGATAACTATCCGAGTGCCGGCGGTGGGGTGGTTCAAATAGCCTCGGCTATCACCTCATTATGTCCGGTCGTGATGGTCAAGTGGATTAAGGCGTCTTGTACATACCAGATGCGTTGCTTCTGGGAGTATGGGTTCGAGTCACTTCTGGGGTGTGAGTTTTCAGTTGCATATGTCCTGGGGACCATTCAGGCTTGTTCGCATTTGTGTTCCTCACGTGTTGCCCCAAAGAATGAGGTGATTTGGTAAAATGCTATGCCCAAGATAACTATCCGAGTGCCGGCGGTGGGGTGGTTCAAATAGCCTCGGCTATCACCTCATTATGTCCGGTCGTGATGGTCAAGTGGATTAAGGCGTCTTGTACATACCAGATGCGTTGCTTCTGGGAGTATGGGTTCGAGTCACTTCTGGGGTGTGAGTTTTCAGTTGCATATGTCCTGGGGACCATTCATATATTCGCATATATATATATATATATATATATATATATATATATATATATATATATATATATATATGTCGTACCTAGTAGCCAGAACGCACTTCTCGCCTACTATGCAAGGCCCGATTTGCCTAATAAGCCAAGTTTTTCTGAATAATTTTTTTTCTGATGAAATGATAAAGCTACCCATTTCATTATGTATGAGGTAAAATTTTTTACTTAAAATAACCTACCTAACCTAACCTATCCTAGCTTTTTCGGCTACCTAACCGAACCTAACCTATAAAGATAGGTTAGGTTAGGTTAGGTAGGGATGGTTAGGTTTAGTCATATATCTATGTTAATTTTAACTCCAATAAAAAAAATTTACCTCATACATAATGAAATGGGTAGCTTTATCATTTCATAAGGAAATAATTAGAGAAAATTAATTAATTCAGTAAAACTTGGCTTATTAGGCAAATCGGGCCTTGCATAGTAGGCTGACGAGTGCGTTCTGGCTATTAGGTACGACATATATATATATATATATATATATATATATATATATATATATATATATATATATATATATATATATATATATATATATATATATATATATATATATTGTGACGGTAACGCGTTGGTGTTCGGCTGTTTAAGGCTAGGGGTATGGCCTCGTCACATAGTTATAAAAAAAAATAGAAAAACTGGAACTTCGTCTGTGGTAAGGTAAGGAGAAGACACACAAAACACAAGTAAACTTTAACAATGAAATTTTAATTACGTTAAATAAATCAAAACATGAAAATAATGCACAAACAAATTCTTATAATAAAATCAATCAAAATAATAAGAATACTTAAATGACACAATGAAAAGTTACGTTAAGGCAAAATAACAAGAAGTGCAATACAACAGTAAATGGGAGGTGCTGGAATATTGGCTTAAAGCCACCACCTCTCTCAGTACACGCTAACGTCTAGCTGGGAGGAGTGCTGGCCACGAAAGCACTGAACATTCTGAGGACTGATGTTGGGGCGACCCCAGACATCAGGTAGTATGGGGGGCCGAGTGCAGGTGCAGCCAGACCGGCGACCAATCAGCGGAGCCGTAGCGATCAACGGGTAGTTTGGTGGTTGGAGTTCGAACAGGTGGCTGGCTGCATACGTTTTGCTCACCCTGGCAAGCCTTGCTGGTGTTGTTGTCGTTGTTGGACATTTCTTCCATAGTCTTTTTATATAATTGTGAAGACGTAATTATGGAGGGAAGAGCAGGCTCAATCTCTTGAAGGAGATTATCGTCACAATATATATATATATATATATATATATATATATATATATATATATATATATATATACTATCTGGGAACACAAATCATATTTACAACAATATGTTGGGTAGAATTCCCACCACCCAAAAAAATATATACAAATCTTGTTCCGTTTTTATAACTAAAATAATTGCCAATGGGTAATAAACGGTCCGAAAAAAAACGAGAAAAAACTTTTAAAACAATGAAGCTTGAAAACTTTTACAATTCACGGATATATCAGATCATAAATGTCTTGGTGTGGGAGGAGGGGGGGGGGGCAGAGGGAGGGGAGAGGAGGTAGGTAGGCAGGTTACCAGTGGTGATGGGGGGAGGGGGAGGGGGGTATGAGGAGGGGGAGGGGGGTTAACGAGGCAAGCCTTAACCACCACCAAGAACGGCTGTCAAGCCACAGCCCCGCTCCTGTGCCAGGTAAGTCCACGACGGGCTCACCATAGCCCGTGCTACTTGGAACTTGTTCCGAGTAGCTGAGTCTATAACAACAACAACAACAATAACGGCTGTCCAGCACCACCAAGCGACGGGAACCGACGGTTGCAACAACACCCTTGCAGAAGTACACACACACACACAAGAGGCGGGACCAAAGAGCCAGAGCTCAACCCCCCAGCAAGCACAACTAGGTGAGCAAACACACACAAACAGCCCCCCCATATCATAAAACTAGTGTAGTTTGGCTGTTATAGTTCTTTAATCTGACTGACAGTCCATCAGCTTGAAGATGAAAGCTCTGAAGGTGCTGATCAATCAGGCTGTTAGTGAAGAAGAGTACGGTATAGACGCCGCTGCCTCAGTCAGTTTATGCAAGGCGAGACCAAAGAGCTAAAGCTCGACGCCCGCAAGAATGTTTGGGCAATAACTAGACTTATCTAAGATGCACAATAAGAGACACATCGTAAGATGCACAATAAGAGACATCGTAAGATGCACAATAAAAGATACATCGTAAGATACATAACAAGAGACCTCCCACGACACATAAGAGTGAAGGGGGGGAGGGTTGAGAATGGTGGGTAAGCATTATCTTAGTCCTAACCCCGCCTTCTAGCCGGGTCACGTGACCGTCAATTACCGCCTCAGCCTCGTGTAATAAGAGAAGTCTCTCCACCTGGCTCAGTGCTCCTCCTAGTTGTTGACGCACCAGGAAGCAGAAGAACAGGTAGAGGAGAAGAATAACAGCAGGAGGAAGAACAGATCAGAGTAGGAATAACAGAAGGGGAAGAGATCAGGAGCAAAATGAGAGGACGAAGAAAAGAATAACAGATAAAGAAGAGAATTAGAGACAGGAAGACAATGAGGAAGAAGGAGAAGGAGGAGGAGGAGGAGGAGGGTTATAGCTATGCAGGGCGAGGCAGCTGTGGGCTTGCTGGTGGTGGCTCCATCTCACTTTAAAGCACAGCACCAGCACCAGCTTGGTCGGTGGCCAGCGCCTCTACTCTTCCTCTCCCAGCGTGACGCTCCATAAGTCTCTGCAACTAATTCTTCGTCGTCAAGTACATGCACGGGGGTTGTGTGGCCATGGGAGAATGTAGTGGGGGGTGGTAGCTGTGATGGTGGTAGTAGTGTTGGTAGGGTGGTTTGTGGTGGTGGTAGTAGTGGTGGTGGTGGTGGCTGGTTTCAAGAAATCAGTGATACGGTATCATGTGTATCTCTCTCGTCTCCGTTTCACGGAACACACACAGTGCGTAGAGACGGTGCCCACAACTGAAGTGTTTTCGCTGTGTGTGTGTGTGTGTGTGAACTCACCTAGTTATGCTCAACTAGTTGTGCTCTGGCTCTTTGGTCCCGCCTCTCAACCGTCAATCTATTGGTATACAGATTCATAAGCTTCTCAAGCTCCATCATATCTACATTTGAAACTGTGTATGGAGTCAGCCTCCACCATATCACTGCCTAGTGCTTCCATTTACTAACTACTCTGACACTGAAAAAGTTCTTTCTAATGTCTCTGTGGCTCATTTGGGTACTCAGTTTCCACCTGTGTACCCTTGTGCGTCTACCACCCGTGTTAAATAAGCCATCTTTCTTTACCCTGTCAATTCTCCTGATAATCTTGTATGTGGTGATCATGTCTCCCCAACCTCTTCGGCCTTCCTTCGACGTGAGCAGTTCCCTCAGCCTTTCCTTGTAACTCATGCCTCTTAGTTCTGGGACTAGCCTAGTGGCATACCTCTGAACTTTTTCCATTGTCGTTTTGTGCTTTACAAGGTACGGGCTCCATGCTGGGGCCGCATACTCCAGGATTGGCCTTACATACGTGATATACAAGGTGCTGAAAGATTCCTTACACATGTTTCTGAAGGCAGTTCTGATGTTAGCCAGCCCTGCATACGCCGCAGATGTTATTCTTTTGATGTGGGCTTTAGGAGACAGGTTTGGTGTCATATCAATTCCTAGATCTTTCTCTCTGTCCGTTTCGTAAAGGACTTCATCTCCCATTCTGTATCCAGTGTCTGGCCTCCTATTTCCTCCCTCTAGTTTCATTACCTTACATACTTTCTTGG